>OMLC01098134.1:0-19582 GCA_900302585.1 Regalecus glesne
CATAAGACTCTGACGCAACATCAATTAAGAAACACAAACCTAAAATAAACGAACAAGATTTCATGTGCCTAAACCAAGTAAATCAAAATCATGAAAAGGAATAGGGCTAAAACTAGGAGATAGAGCTAGGACTGGATGGGGAGGAGGAAAGGTACAGGTGGAAGAGATGAGTTTTTAATCTGCTCTTGAAGATGGTCAGGGTTTCTGCTGTTCTGACTGCCATGGGAAGGTCGTTCCACCAGTGAGGAGCCAGGACAGACAGTAGTCGTGACCGGGAAGTGCAGATACGGAGAGGGGGAGATGCCAAGCGACCAGCGGTGGCAGAACGGAGAGGTCTGGTTGGTGCATAGGGTCTGATGAGCCTCTGCAGGTATCCAGGTGCTGACCCCTTGACTGCCTAGTATGAAAGCACCAAAGTCTTAAATTTGATGCCATAACAGGCAGCCAGTGGAGGGCAGTGAGAAGGGGGGTGACATGGGAATGTCTGGGGAGGTTGTAGACCAGGCAAGCAGCAGCATTCTGGATGAGTTGCAGATGTTTGATGGCAGAAGCTGGTAAACCAGCCAACAGATAGTTGCAGTAGTCCAGACGGGACCAGACTATCGCCTGGACCAGGAGCTGGGTTTATTTGGTGGTGAGGTAGAGGCGGATTTGTTAGCTGTTGTAAAGGAGGAATCTGCACGTTCAGCTCACTGCCACGATGTTCTGAGGGAGGAATAGTCTGTTGTCCATCACCACTCCGAGATTCTTAGTAGAGGTTGATGATGACACTGTGGTGTTCCCTAGGGAAATGGAAAAGTCAGTGAGGTCAGAAGATGGGGCAGGAAAGAAGATCACATCAGTTTTGGCTGGATTTAGCTTGAGATGGTGGTTGTCTACCCAGCACCCTTGATGTTCCTCAGGCAAGCAGAAATGTGGGTGGGGGCCTGTGTGTCAGAGGGGGGGAGTTAGGTGTCATTAGCATAACAGTAGTAAGACAAACCATGATCAGTGATTACAGGGGCATGGGCTTGTGTGTAGATAAATGGCATGACATTTTTTCCCAGGATTTCCTGAGGATTTCCATTTTCTTGTCCCTTTGAAACAAAATTGGATTTTTTTTGCAGTGGGGGTTGAATAATTTTGATGCAACTGTAATTATCATATTTCTATTCTGACACAATGTATGTCCATGACAGTTGACAGTGTCAGAAGCACTGGTGAAAGGATATAGCACATATAGAACATTGAAACATTTTACACTTGATCCGCTCCACCCCAGGTAGTTGCCAGGTAACCCTTGGCAGAGATTGCAGATTGATTATTCTGGACCTTTTATGAGTCAGATGCATTCTGGATGAGTTGTAGAGGTTTGATGGCAGAGGCTGGTAAACCAGCCAGCAGAGATCACAAAAGAGGTGAATCTGTTCAGCTGGATCAGAGGTTCAGCAGAGAGTTGCAGTAGTCCAGGCGGGACAGGACTGTTGCCTGGACGAGGAGCTGGGTTGATTTGGTGGTGAGGAAGGGGCAGATTCGTCAGATGTTGTTGGTGAGACATTCAGATCAGAAACAGCTATCCCTTTAGATGGAACAAAATCAAGAGTGTACCCACGGCAATGGGTTGACTCATGAAAAAACTGAACAAACCCAAAAGTATCTTCAAGTGCCAGAAATGTTTTATCAAGAGGACCATCGGCCTTGTTCAAATGAATATGAAACCACCAACTATTAGAACATCATCAGAATAAAGAGCAAGACCTGAGATCATTTCACCAATTTCTTCAAGAAACAGTAAATATGTGCCTGAAGGTCTCTAAAGAATCACAGTCTTGACTGAGCAGAGTGTGTTCGTGGCTAAGGAAGACTGACAGAATTAGAGCATCATAGGATTGGAATTTAGTTTGGAGTTTGGAAGTTAAATTGAAAATAGACTTGTACATAAAGCAACACCTCCTCCCTGTTTGTTTGCATGAGGTGCATGGGCAAACGTATAGTGAGGTGGGGAAGCTTCATTTAAGGGAATGAAAACATTTGATTTCAGCCATGTTTCACATAAACCAATCATATCAAAAATATTTTCAAGAAAAAATCGCTAGGGATTTGTTAGACAGTGGTCTGATATTTATTAGGCCAAATTAAAGCATTTTATTGAACTGATGGGTAGAAGGGGGGACTTAAGAGCTACCACTAGATGAAATATTAATTGGAATTAGACACCTTGTATTATTAGTTGACAATTTTGGAGACCTAAGCCTTAGGGTTATTCATGTTTAACATTAATCAGTGGACTTTGGTTTCATTTTTGATGAATTACAATGTTTAGTTACTCGTTCAAGCAGTGTTCTTTGTGACTGCCTTGGTGTAAAAACTGTCAAGGTCTAGTAAGGCCCCATGCATATCAAATCTATCTGTTATGGTGATGGATGTAAGTTCTTCCTTTTACCCTTTTGCATTATCTATGTCATATACTTAGTGACCTAAAGACTACCTCAAAGCCAGTGCTACAACTGCACCACTTGTATTACCTGATCATCATATGTATGCTCCATATTTTTCTAGGTCTGCCATACACAAGGACAATGGGAAGCACCTCAGAGGGATCCCTGATGGAATTGTATTACAACCACACCAGAATCTCAACAAGGTACGAGTATTCTTTCTGTATACATGCTAATTGACTGAGCAAAAAAAGACTCATACTGCTTCTGTATTTGTTCCCACTTCACTTTCTATTATCTTCTCTACAGCACAACTGAATTTCCATATATAACAACTTGAGGTTGTAATACCCATGCTATAACATGAGATCACGAAATTAAATAATATGTACATGTATAAAAAACATACAAAGAAGAATAAGATCCTACATTTGGTGCTGCAGTGGCTCAGCAGTAGAGTGACTCCAAGTCGGGCATATCGGATTTAATCCCACTGTAGGGTGTCAGGAAAAGGACACCCAATCTTAATCCCCCACGCTTGGTAAATGTGAGACGTTCATTGTTAGGTGCTGTGAGTGGTTGCTAGAGTAGAAAGGGGTTATATGAGAATAAGACCGTTTAGATAAATGTTATATAAATGTTAAATGGCATATGAGTCCAGAATCAGACTTCCTAACTCCAATTCTGACTATGTGTGTTTAATTTCATTATACAAAAAAGTGAAAACCTAAAGAGTAGTAAACCAGACTAGAGGGAATTCAGGATATCTACTGAGAGTTGGGAAGAACATAAAGTATGCTTTGATTAGACTAATTTAAAAACATTTCACAATACGTCTTTAGATGTAACCATGACCTTAACTACTGATTATATTCATTATTTGTGCACAGCTGGTTATTCCACCAAATGTTTAAAGAGCCATCATAATAAATGGATCTCATGTGATGGGTTTGATCCTAATTGTGGGGCAGTAGAAAAAGAGCATTCCTAATGCTCTGTAAATGTGAGGCATCCATTGTAAGGCACTTTTTAGTTGTCGCTAGACTAGAAAAGTACTGTATAAAAATGAGTCAATTTACTGTTTATGGGATCGATGATATCAAAAGGAACGTCAACACCATGAAATAAAGCCTTTGTAAAACTCAAACAGCTGGGATTGAAAGACGAAATTCAGGGAGGCCAAATAGGTACACAGATGCCATCTGGAGAATACCTTATTAATAAATACAAAAATTTCCCTAGTGGGCCTCCAGTGGCATAGGGGGTTATGGCGCATATGTTCAGTGCATCTCTACTTCACAAAGTTGGGTGTTCGAATCCTTGCTGCACACTTTCCAACCATGGCCAGAGGTCCATAGTTAATGGGGAATTATAGGCTAAGCTTCAAATGGGTATAGGGGTTAGGTTGGATAAAGTATTCTGTGTTTGGTAGTGTCCCCCTTTGGGTTGTCCTGGTGCTCATGGTTAAGTGAACGGAAAGTACTCTGCTTCATTCTGATGTGCAAAATAGCGAGGGCTAGTCAACATGGGACTTGGAGAAGATACACGCTATGGCTTCCTATCACTATTAAATTAGAGCATGGGGACTATATTCATACAGTGGAGAGAATAAGTATTTGACCCCCTGCTGATTTTGTGACTTTGCTCCCTTAAGAGGCTTTGGTGGTGGATCAGGCAATGTAGTGAGCTCAGGTGATGAGCCACAACTGCTAACCTAGCAGACAGGCCCCATTACCTGCTGACCATCGAGGGCACACTATCGGCTGCTAGTAGGATAACATGTTGCAAATCCAACCAGTTTTGCTCAGAAAATTACACAAATGTATTGGCCCAGTAGTTGTGTGTCCCTCCAGAGAAATTAGTTGAAGTAGTTCCTTCTAAAAATATTCTCCATCAAAGAATTTAGTATTGAGGCATGGCTGCGCTGCATCACTAGTATCTGTTGATTCATCCATGGCAAGAGACATCGCCCCGCCTTCCGCAATTTGTCCAAAAGAGTCTCGAAAACGTCCGATGCAAGGGCCTCTACTCTCCTCGCAGTTGAAGTGTCTGATATTGGAATTTTCTTGATCAAATCAATCAAGCTATTTTGGGTTTCCTCACCTGTAACAAGCTCTTCAATTGATACAAGCATGCGCTCCTTGACAGCCTCTGCATATATAAATAGCCTTTTTCCCTAATATCCATGCTCGTAGCAATACTGATGTCCTCTCTTCCTCTGTACAAGCCCAAAATAGCGTCACATCTTTGCTCATAACATGAAGTTAGCTCTAAAATCTTCTGCCAGCGAGCATTAGAGGCCAGTGTTGTTAAAGTTAGTATGAGTTGTCTTAAAATGCCTTCTCACATTATATTATTTACATGCCAATATAGACCCATTATACAGTAAGACATGAAAATTACTGGTGATTATATTTTATTTTTATTAATTTCCCAAGTATTCATTTTGGCCATTTTTATATTACTATTTTAATTTCCCTTTGATTGACTGGTGAGCTATTCAGGATTTTTCACTGCCTTTTGCTAATTGAGAGCAGAGATTGGCTCCATTTCCCTGCAACCCAATTTTGGATAAGAAGTTCACAATGGATGGATGGATGGATGGATGGATGGATGGATGGATGGATGGATGGATGGATTATTATTATTTTTATTATTATAACAATTTATATTATTATCACCATTATGACCGTATACACCCCTACAAAGTGGAGAGAAATCTTAATATGTAAAAGAGACCTCTCTATAAGTACAGTTGTGTGAAATTCTTTGGCTGAGAGACTTGGTTACAGAAACATGTGAAATGAAGATCCAATAAAGATAGATAATATAAGGTATTGATTTTAAAGCAACAAGTATAACAGCAAATTTTATAGAATAAGTAAAGTTAAGAGTATAAGTTAATAGCAATAATCAAGTATGAACAGCAATAATGGGTGCATATTAGTATTTGTTATTTTACTTCATTTAATAAAAGGTATACTTTCTTTAGAATATAAAATGTATCTCAATCTTTGAAATAAAATTGATAATAAAACAGATTCCATTATCAGTCCCACAAGGGGAAATATAGATTTCTCTGCATTTTAACCCATCCTATTGTATAGGAGCAGTGAGCTGTCAACATATGGCACTCGGGGAACAGTATCTTGCTCAAGGACACCTCGACATGCTATATGCTGGACCGGGGATCGATCCTGTAACCTTCTGATTGCCAGACATCCGCTCTACCCACGTAGCTATGCTCCCCCATACTAAACATAATGAATAAAAATGATTAATTAATTAATTGATTGAGGTGGTTTGTCAGTTTGAACAAAATATGACTGGTGGCACAGTAACAAAAAAAAGATTGAGAATCACTTGTCTAATTGAATAGTGTGATTAAAATACTATTATTGTAAATACTATAAAGACAATAAATTATTTTTGGTTATGCTTAGGAATGATGGTCAGTTGCTTCCAGTGACAATTCACAATATAGAAATGTTAAAAAGTCTCTTCATACAAATACTGAGGTGTTATGATAAATACCACCCTATCATGGACTTCTCATATATAAATAATACATAGCCGATTAGTGGGATCGAACCCAATATGCCTGGTTTGGAGGTGCATGTTTTACTAGTAAGCCACTATGGCCCAAACGTAAAACTAAGCTATATAATGCAATCGAAATCTATTTGAAGACTATTGGCCAAGTTATGGCAGATTCCTTTCAAATAACTCATAACATGGTTAGACTTTCTAACAGCATACCATCTAACTCCTACATGTTCTAAATGGAGAGCAGCAACTTCCGCCCTCTGGTAGATAATTTATTGTCACTCGATTTGAATGTGATATGTATGATTATTATGACTGTTTTGGTGTGCTTTGTGCATCTGTGATCAATTTCATGTGGGGCCTTATATTTAAGGTGTGGGTAAATCAACATGAGCAGAATATGAATGGAACTGCCTAAGGATGCAAAATGAAACCCTGTTTAAGCTGACCATAAATAGTTGTATTATGAATGGGTCATCTGTTTTCAAGGTCTCCTTCAAATAACAACCAAATGTTGAAATATAAATGTCATTTTACCTATATATAAAGCTAAGACTGTCTGGTTAATTTTCAGAAATAAATTCAGACTCACTCTGTCTCATTCTTTATGTATGTGTATGTGTGTCTTAAAGCTGTCTAGGCCATGTTCAGATGATACTTATTTGCTGCCAGACCTCCTGCAGAAGACCTCATCCTCTAGCCCCACCCATAATGGACTGGGCCAACAGCATGGAATGCGGGAACTCAGCTACTCTCAATCCCCTACAACCCCAAGATCCCTATTGGACCAACACCAACATGTAAGTCAAACTCCTGTGAAACCACAGGTAAACAGGCAGCTTGGAAGACAGTTGGCGGGTTAGCAAGAAGGCAGATTTGCATGCAGACATATATGTTTCAATGAATCATTAGTATTTTACATCAGAAGCAGGGCCATGTTAGCTCAGTGGGCAGAGCGTGTGGCCTGGTAACTGACGAGCAAGGGGCAGCAGGTTTGAATCTACCATGGGACATCAAGAAGGGCATTTGGCCTTAATCCCCCAAGCTCCATCTAAGTCTGTATCCCCCCCCATAACATGGAGACTGATTGTGTCATGTAAAACGAAAATTTTAATATTTTACATCCATAAAATCCAATTAGAATTATTTTTAAGCCCCTTTTTTCCCGCCAAAGTTCCACGAGTTGGCTGGGTCTGTTGCTTTGAAACCCCTCTAGATCCTCAACAGGATGGAGGAAGTCATAGCATGTGTCTCCTCAAAGTCACAGAACAACTACCCCTCGCTATTTCACACATCATGGTCTTGTGGGGAAAGCACATTGCTTGGCCGTTGGAGGAGAACGAAGTGAGAGTACTTTCCGTTCACTTAACCACAAGCACCCAAATGACCCAGAGGGGGGGGACTAATGAACCTAGATTCCTTTTTATCCAAGCTAACCCTTGTCCCCACGTGAGGCTTAGCCAAATTATGCCCCACTAACTATAGACCTCCGGCTGTGGTTGGAAATGCTGCGGCCGGGAATTGAACACCCAGTTGCGTGATGCAGAAATGCACTGAAGAGCGACTTAACGCCCTCTACCACCGTAGGCCCTAGAATTACTTTATATTACAAAGTAGGAGCTTCATTTTGATTTCTATTCCATTTGAATGAAGTTTGGTTATTAAAATATCTGGAGAGTCAGACTATTACACTGTGTATTGTATTTCAACTGTTCTTCCTCTCCCTGAGCAGTTGTAATGCTTAAATTGCTCCACCAGAGTGAAATAATTGGTCATTTTTGAAGCCTTACATTTGTAATATTCGTTAACTATCTTTATCATCCTTCAGCTCTCCCTGCTTCAGTTTAAAGACCATGAGTGCTGTTCTCTAAATAAGGTTTTTTCAAGATATGATGAAATTGTTTAGGAATTACTTGGGATCACCGTCGTGATTTTCAAGATGTCTCCCTCTAGATCATTAGATATGTTTTCTATTTTTTTAAATTGATGCCTTAGCAGTCTTGTATTGTTTGCTACCCCCCATTTTTAGATGTCTTGATTACATGATTGTCATGATTTTTTCTGTGATAGAAATGTTTATAGTTGGTGCCTCAATTTGACTTTCACCTCAAGTTATTGAAGTGCAGGGAAGATGGCTTACAAATTAACATCAAATGTTTTATTCTAATTAAATGTAGCCTTAAGGCTATAGATTCTGACTATATGTGAACTTCTTCTGCCATGAATTGAGTTCCAAAAAGGTTAGCACTCTTTAAATGTTACGATGGTAAGTCAAAAAAATCTCAACAAATGAAACCTGACAATTCAGCTTCATTATGAATCTAACATGATTCTGCACTGAAAATGTTTAACTTGAAATTTGTCAGTCATGATTGCTTTTTTCATTAGTCTCTTAACAGCCCAACTGGTAAAAACACCTCCACCTCTTCCACCTCCTCCTTTATGCCCTTCATTGACCCAAGACTGCTGCAGCTATCACCGCCACAGAGCCCCAGTAAGTACACAGGCACACACACACATCCATGTACACACGCAATCTCACGTAAAAAAATACAGGCAGGTATGGATAAATATTCAAATCAAGTCAGTTTTAGTTTTGTAGCTCATTATCACAAATTCCAAAGTCCAAAGTATGAATGAGATCTCATTATTGAAAGAAGAGAGTAAAAAAATAATTTCACAGGCATTAGATTTACCATTGAACATAACAAAGGCAAGCAATATTAAATGGAGAAAAATAAAGCACAACAGTGATATCATCATGAACAGGAAATCACTTCAAAGTTAACAAGAACACAAGGAGAAAACTGGTTAGCAAAGCTGCGAAGATGCCTGGTGGCAACATTGAAGAAGCTACAGGAAATTCTGGCAGATACTAGTTGTGTCCTACAGGTGTCAACAATCTCTCATTTAAGATGAGATAAGATGTTCCTTTTTTAGTCTCATGAGGGGAACGTTGCAGTGTTAAAGCAACAAGAGGAAAGCAGAAAAAAAGCAAGAGAAAAAAGTAAAAGCAAAACTTGCACATTGAAAGGAAATACTAAAATACTGGATGGTATTAAATCAAGTTATACGTTTCGACGTGTATATGGTGTGCTGCGAGGGTAGTAAGAGTAATATTTTTTTCAACATTCTTTATTAGGCAAGGCTAGGGCATGGGATAGGGTGGCCAGACGGAAACTTTTCCACATAAAAATAAAATCATCCAAGCCCAGCTAGTTTGTGAAAAAAAGATACATCCATTCTACCAAAACCCTGTAGAAATTGTATAATAGTGTAATGGATTGGCCTTAATTTCAAAAGTTATGTTCATTACGAAAACAATACAGCACATCACCAAATGACACCACACCCATGGTGAAGCATGGTGGTAGCAGCATGATGTTTTGGGACTCCCTTTCTTCACCTGGAACAGGAACTTTAGGCAAGGAGGGATTGGAGGGAATCATGGATAACTCCAAATACCAGTAGATTCTGATGCAAAACCTTCAGTCATCTCTGGGAAAGCTGAAGATCAAAAGGAATTTCTTATTTCACCATGAAAGCAACCCAAAGAATACATCAAAATCAACAAAGGAATGGCTTCTTCATATGACGAGAATTAGCTTTGTGGTTAGATCTGGCGTATTTGCAATCTAGATGTTCATTAACATGCACTACCCTTATAAAGATTATTGTTACTCTCATTATTATTATTATTATTATTATTATTATTATTATTATTATATCTATTGTAATTCCATTATTATTCTGTTCTCCATAAAGTGCCGTATGCTGTAAAGTGTGTTTTATTATTGTTTTATTCTGTACACAACAACCATTGCAAGGCTGTCCATCTTGGGAGAAAGATCCCTTCTCTGTTGCTCTCCCTGACATTTCATCCTATTTTTCTCCCTGTTAAAGTGTTTCCTAAGGGAGCTATTACTTATCTGATGTTAGGGCCAGGATGTTGTGTTAGTGTAAAGCCCTCTTTGGGAAATTTTTAATTTCTTATAATGGGCTATGTAGAAAAAAAGTGACTTGACCTCACCGAAGGAAAAAAAATAAAATTGGAATAGCCGAGCCAAATCACAGGTACAATGGCTCTCCGAGTGAACGTCAAAGGGGGGGGGGTTAACTTTGGGAGAGTGCTATATTCCACCCTGAGTGGAACTTCTAACCTCAGTATGGTCCTTTCCTTTAGCTGTGACATAGCATCTTAGAACACTCACTTGAACTGTTCTTTTTATTAATTAATTGCTTTTCTATATCTCTCATCATGTAGCAGAGAGTAAACCTGAGCCAATCAGGCGAGAAAGCCAAAGGAAGGGCTCTGTGGTGAATGTAAACCCTACCAACATCCGACCACAGAGTGATACACCAGAGATCCGCAAGTACAAGAAGAAATTTAACACCGAAGTCCTCTGTGCCGGACTATGGGGTTGGTATTTTACAATAAAAAATGTCTTTATGATCTCCTAGACCCACAGATATTTTTGATCGTTTATTTGTTCTGACTGTGTGCAAGTATGTGTAAGTGTGTGTCTGAGTGGGAGAGTGTTTACGTGTGAAACTCCTATAAGGCTGATGTATTCTTACTTTAGCGTGTTGTCCTAAAACTCTACAAATATATGTCTTGATGCATACTCAATAATAATAATAATAAATAATAATAATGATTCCCTTATCAGTACCGCAAGGAGAAATTTGGATATCTCTGCATTTTTGACCCAACCTATTGTATAGGAGCAATGAGCTGCCAACATATGGCGCTCGGGGAATAATAATCCAGGTAAGGGAATCACAAAAAGAGGTGAATTGGTTCAGCAGGAAATCAGAAGTTTATTAAGAAACGTTTCATCCTCTTATCCAGCGTCTTACCATTACATTACATTAAATTACATTACAGGCATTTAGCAGACGCTCTTGTCCAGAGCGACGTACAAGTGCATAGGGCCAAGGTACAAAGGATACTGGAGCAACACTAGAAGCTAGATAACAATCCTAGTGCCATCATAAGACTCCGACACAACATCAACTAAGAAACATATATCTAAAATAAGCTAACAAGATTTCATGTGCATAAACCAAGTACATCGAAATCAAGAAAAGGAATAGGGCTAAAACTAGGAGTTAGAGCTAGGACTGGGTGGGAAGGAGGAAAGGTACAGGTGGTAGAGATGAGTTTTTAATCTGCTCTTGAGATGGTCAAGGTTTCTGCTGTTCTGACTGCCATGGGCAGGTCATTCCACCAGTGAGGAGCAAGGACAGACAGTAGTCGTGACCGGGAGGTGCAGATACGGAGAGGGGGAGGTGCCAAGCCAAGCAGACACTGGCTAAGAGAATGGCAAAACACAGGAGAGCCAACAGGTCAGGGCAGGACTCTGTGGTCTACACTCATCTACAAGCTAGTGGCCACTCATTCAAGATGATGATGTTCACATCCTTGATAGGGAGGAACGCTGGTTTGAAAGGGGGGTGAAGGAGGCCATTTATGTAAAGAGGGAACAACCGTCTTTGAATAGGGGTGGTGGCCTGAGAGTACATCTGTCGGCGTCTTACAATGCCGTGATTGCAAATATTCCCCAATCCTTTCTGAATGGTGCCGATTGCTACTGAATGTGCAGTTGATCACCCAACTTGCATGTGAAACCAACCTATTGTTGTGTGGCATCAATGTATTGTTTATAAGGAGGGGGATGTTTGTTTTCAGCTCAGACTGAAGAAGTCACCTGGTGAATGACGACACGTTTCTTAATAAACTTCTGAGTTCCAGTTGAACAGATTCACCTCTTTTTTAATTAATCAATAGTTGGCAAAACTGGAGCAAGCTATAAAAGACAATCGGAATCCATTTGACTCCCCAATTATTGAGAAAGAACTCTTTAAGAAACAACCATTACTTTTGACTCATCCCATCAACGGCCGCCATAACAGATCATCCATCTCTTTCTGTCCTCTGCATCATCCTCTACTATACCAGCCACCTGCATGTCCTCCCTCACCAAATCCATAAACCTCCTCTTTTATCTTCTTTTCCTCTTGCATCGCATCTCCTCAACACATGTCCAAACAATATCAATCTTGCCTCTCTGGCTTTGTCTCAAACTTTCCATTTTTATCTATCCCTGTAATATACTCATTCCTAATGTTATCTTTTTTCACCCCCCCCAAAAAAAGAATTCTCAGCATCTTCAACTCTGCCACCTCCACCTCAGCCTCCTGTCTTTTTGTTGGTGCTGCTGACTCTTAACCATGCTACATCGCTAGTCTCACTACCATCTTGTAAAAATTACCTTACAGTCCCAAAAAGGTGAATTAGTTCAACTGGATCAGAAGTTCAATAAGAATATCAAGAAACATTTTGTCACTCAAACAGGTGACCTCTTCAGTCTGAGTCTGAACTGATTCACCTTTTTTGTGATTCCTTACCTGGATTATTGAGCGTGGATCAAGACTTCTTCACTTCTCTCCTGCACTCTCCATTATTTTGAACAGCTGACCCCAAGTATTATATTCATCCACAATCCTCACCTCTCTTTGCATTTTCACTTTGCCGCAGTCCACCCTTTCATTCACACATGTACGTTCTGTCTTTGCCCTACTGACTTTCATTCCTCTTCTTTCTAGTGCATAATTCCACATCCCCAGGCCCTCCTTAACCTGCTCTCTACTCTCACTACACATGAAATTATTATTTGCAAAATTATACTCCATGGAGACTCCTACCCTGTGGTTAAATTGGGTTCGGGCTGTACGCAGCTCAGCTCCAGCACATAGGTTCCAATACATCATCGGCCGGAGCTCAGGCCTAGTACGTCTATTTTAATCAATTAATCTATTTTTAACATTTTTTTTCTTGGCTTGTGTTGTTGAAATGATTCATCCATTTCATGTTCACAATTAAAATAAATCACAATTCAATTTAGCTGCTGTTTTTTCTAATCTTATTATGCATAAAATTAATGTGCACCATCAATTTCCTCTTTTCTTCCACACTCAGTGGGCCATCACTTTGAAGGAGTTTGGTAAACGTACTGAACTTTTAAGAACATAAATGCGCTCATCAGAGGTGCATTCATTCAAATTCAGCCAACTGCCAAACATGTTTGCAGTGCACGGTTCGCTTTGAATAATGGAATTTGAATGGTTTTGATGAAAATTCCAAAATGTTTGCAACACATCTGACACTATTCATGTTCACCACGCCCTATGTTTTCAAACCATCAAAGCTAACAGAAACAAGTTTGAAATAATTTGCAAACGTTCGTCAA
The DNA here is from genome assembly GCA_900302585.1 of Regalecus glesne. NCBI lineage: Eukaryota > Metazoa > Chordata > Actinopteri > Lampriformes > Regalecidae > Regalecus > Regalecus glesne. Next base: position 13,217 of record OMLC01098134.1, read on the forward strand.
TACTTGCCCATTTGAACGCACCTCAGTTCAGTCAGGTAGTTAGTTGACATTTAGTCTAACGGTAACCCGCCAATGGCATGGGAAATAAAACCATCAGGTTGTTTTACGAGTGAGGATACCTTGAAGTTTGTCTGATATTCCAATTGTACAAGGTTTTTTTCTCTAACACTGAGATTTTAGGTACTTGTATTTACTGAATCAGTAAGCAAATATCGTGAGGTAACGTTGGTTATCTAAGGAACATTGGTTGTGTTCCCTAGCTTGCTTTGTTATTGTTAGCTTGCTTGCTACCCAGACAATTGCCCAACCTGTTATTAAGGTAACGTACTTTGTAGTAGTAATGTTAGTGTATGCCATTGCATTTTATTCTAGTTTAACAACTGAGCTATTGTTAGCTACCTAGCTAATGTATCCGTTTTGGTTAAACTAAACGTCTTATGTTGATTGAGACGTAGTCACTGACACTGACCATTTTGAAACATGTCATACCAGGCAAGCTATCCAGCTAACCACCTAACAACCATTAACAAACAATTGGGCATAGTTTTTATTGTTTTGATTCCACGACAGACACAAATGTAGAACTGAATTACTCCCTTTCATTTTTAAGTTACAGATTTGTTTTATAATGGGTGCGCATGCATGCAAGATACATGCAGATGCACCTATGCTAAAACACCCCCCCCACACACACACATGAAAAAGGTCAATTTAACCTCTACTTCTGCCTGATCTTATCTGTCAACCTGTCCATCACCACTGTAAGTAGGAAAGGGCTCAGAGGCTATCAACACATCCATCATTTCCACTACACACCTCACCACTCTCACACTATCCTCATGCATATCATGAACTACTCTTAGATATGTCTCTGCCACCCCTGACTTCCGCATATAATACTACACCTCCCTTTTTGGTACCCTTTCATGTAAATTTCTGTAAATCCACTTTTTGTGAATCCACAAAGACACAATGTAACTTCTTCTGAACTATGTTTCTCCATCAACAATCTCAAAGCAAACATTGCATCATCTATCATGCTCTTTTTTGCCACAAACTCATATGGCTGGTCATTACCTCTCCTCTTAACCCAGCATCCATTACTTTTTATTATATCTTCATGCCATGGCTGATCAACATTACACCTATGTGGTTACTACAGTTCTGCTCACCGCCACCCTTATACTTGAAAATTGGCACCAGTGGGATTCTTGCCCACTTCTCAGGGATCTTCTCACTTTCCAAGATTGTGTTATAGAGTCTAGTTTAAATTCTACTACTATCTTTCCTAAACATGTCCATGCCTCCAAAGGTATGGCATCTGAGCAAACCACTATTCCACTCCTCCTCTACTTCCTATCTGCAGAAATCACCACACTTCATGATTTACTATCCCCAGAATAACTTCAACACTCGCCTCATTTGTCTTGATGCATGCTCAATAAACCAGGTATGGGAATCACAAAAAGAGGTAAATCGGTTCAACTGGATCAGAAGTTTATTCAGAAAAGTGTCATCACTCAGACAGGTGAAATCTTCAGATGACATCAATTCTGAAATGTCAGATGATGCCTTTTCCTAGCCAATTGGTACAAGTTGTTTTTTCCTTTCATAGTGTCTACCCTTACAATACAATACAAATATAATACAGTCATTTAGCAGACGCTTTTATCCAAAGCGACGTACAAAAAATTTGCTGCTGGAAGGAAACACCCTTTCATACAACTCACCATATACCTTTTCTTGCCTTTACCAACTCTCTGGTCACTTTACACTGCATCTTCTTGTAGTTTTGTGTGCTTTCTTCATCTCTCTCACCGCCCATTTCTTCTTTACCAACCTCTTCCGCTGTATACTATACTTTAGGTTCTCATTCCACCACAAAGTCTCATTTTCTTCCTTCCTCTGTTCATTTGACACACTAAGTGCATTCCAAGCTATCTCCTCACTATTTCTACAGAGGTTGCCCAGCCATCCAGCACCTCTTGACTACTACCCAGGACCTGTCTTAACTCCTCCCCAAACTCTATACAAGTCTTCCTTCTTCAAATTCCATCATTTGATCCTTAGCACAGAGGGGCTGCGTGGCTTAGTGGGTAGAGCAGTCATCTGGTGAGCAGAAGCTGGCAGGTTTGATCCCAGGATCTACTGAGAAGTGTGTCCTTGAGCAAGACAATATTCCCTTAATTGCTCTGGCCCGTGATGGACTGGCAACCTTTCATCGGTGTATATTTGCCTTTTGTCCAATGAGAACTGAGATAGACTCCAGTTCCCCCTCAACTGACTTCAGATAAGCGGTTGAAAATGGATGGATCCTTGACTCACCCTTCACTCTCTACCTCTTGTTGATTTTCAAAGTCATCCTACTGACCACCATCCAATCCTTTTTAGCTAAATTCTTCATCCTCTTTGCATTTTCCAATCTCTTTCAGATTGTGCCTTCTGCATAAGATATAGTCCACCTGTGTGGACTTTCCTCCACTCTTAAAATCAGCCCATCTTCCTCCCTCTTTTTGAAATGTGTATTCACAATTTCAATCCCTTTCTCAAAATCCACCACCATCTGCCCTTCCATATTCTTCTCCTTTGCACTACGCCTGCCAATCACCTCTTCATCACATATATTCACCTCTCCAGCATGCCCTTTGAAGTCCCTACTCTATTCTCCTTGGGTACACTCTCCAGCACTTCATCCAACTCACTCCAGATTTCTTCTTTCCCTTCTATCTTACACCCAACTTGTGAGGCCTATGCACTGATAACATTAATCATTTCACCTTTGATTTTCCACTTCATTCTCATCACTCTCCCTGAAACTCTCCTCATCTCATCATGCTGTTGATATACTTTCCATTAGAATTACCCCTACCCCATTTCTCCTCCTATCTGTACCATGGTAGAAGCATTTGAACCCACCTTCAATGCTCTGCCTTTACTCCCCTTCCACCTGGTCTCTTGTACACACAGTATATCTACCTCCCTGCTTGGGGCAGCGTGGCTCAGACAGTAGAGCAGGCCACCTAGTTGTCATAAGGTTACTGGCTTGATCCCCAGCTCTTTCAAATAGCATGTTGGATCATCCCTGAGTAATGCACTGAACCCCTAAATGCTCCCCAAGTCCTGCAGCTGCCCACTACAGAGGACTCATTTCATTGCAGGAATATAATGACGAAATAAAGGGGGTTTCGTGTCCTGCTCTCCATCATATTGGCCAGCTCTCTCCCTTTACTGACGATACTGTTGACATTAAATGTTCTGACTCTCACTTCCACATTCCTAACCTTCCTCCTTTCCCACTGCCTCTAGTCATACCTTCCCCGTCTTAGTCTCATTTGTCCAACAGTAGAAACAATTCCATCTGCATCCTACTTGGCCAACAGTATTTGTGGCAGTTTTAGTAACCCGGGCCTCGACAAATTCATTAAGGAAATCTGATTTATTATCCACATATTTGATTCAGCATGGTTTTATACCAGATGCCCTTTCTGACACTTTCTTCCCTGTTGCTTCATGTTTGTGATTAGCATGGACAGTGGCTGGGTTAGGAACTACTTAAGAAACTGCAGGCTCTCAAACCTTGAAAGAGCTTGTGAAAATTTAGAAATTCCAGTGCACTGCATAAAAAAATTCAATTCAGTTATGAGTCTAGGTTATTTTCCTGACATCTGGAATTATGGATTTATAGCCCAAATCTATTAAAAAAAGAGACAATTTGACCCTGGTAATTGCTGAGAAATATGTGTGAAGAGTAATCTGGGGAAGGTTTTATGAACATTATGAATGCCAGATTTCTGAACATCCTCACTTAGCACAATATATTGAGCAAAAGCACAACTGAATTTATACTAAACACTGTACAACCAATCATATTTATCCCCTATATTACCTGCAGTAGCTCAGTGGTAAGAGTGTGCATTTGGGAAATGATGAGCCTGAAATCACTGGTTTGACACTCACCACGGGCATCACGAAGAGCCTTAATCTAGCCTTAATCCCCCTTGTTCTATCCAAGTCTCTGTCCACCCTCACTATATGGGGCCTAATTGTAACACATGAAAATTGATCTCTTGCTTGGACCTAACTGATAAAATTCCAAACTAAAACAAATAACATAATTCATACTTGTTTTATTGACTTCCGAAAATCTTTTGATTCTATTTGGCATGCAAAACGGTTCTACAATGTTATTGAGAGTGGTGTAAGAGTTACAGCATACAATTAAATCAGGTATTCAGGTAATATCTATAGAAATTTTTACCCAAGGGTGTTGCATTCATCAGGGCTGAATCCTCAACCTTGGGCTCCTCAATATTTACATCGGGGTGCTCAATACGTCGATTGCGACCAGTTGATCGCAAAGGTGTCCTTGGAGTCCTTGCCTTAGGTGCCTTGGATTGTTGCAACTATGTACTTCTCAATAACAAAAGGTTTTCCTAACCTATTAGATGAAGAAAAACTGCCAGTTCTACTAGAGCAAGAGCCAAAGAGCTGTTGATTTGCAGGAGTCAATGTTGTTGAGGGACAGGGAGTGATGGTCACCGGAGACACAGTACTGCTGTAAATCTTATGACCCTTAAATTGTTTTGTACAATGTTTCTATGATGTATTCTGTTTATTTTCCCTTTGCATTCTATTTGTTATAATGTTTTCTGAATCACTTTTTTAGTCTTTCAATGTTTAAAGCTTGCTTTAGCAATATGTAGTTATGTCATGCCATCAATAGCTTTTGAATTTGATATGGGGTAAAGCCATTACCTTGATTTTTGCAGCAGGGGCTAATAAAACAAGATATCAGTTATTTTCACAACTCATAAATGGATGGATGGATGGATGGATGGATGGATGGATGGATGGATGAATGGGCTATTTTGACGTAGTACTCGTAAGGAAATGTTGGACTAAAACAAATGCTGACTGTTGGCAATATGTACGTCTCTGTGTCTTTCAATAGGAGTGAACCTGTTAGTTGGTACAGAGAGCGGATTGTGGCTGTTGGATAGAAGTGGCCAGGGTAAAGTCTATTCACTCATCAGTAGACGCAGGTTTCAGCAGATGGATGTACTGGAAGGACTCAATGTCTTAATCACCATATCTGGTAGGTTTTTGATACACATACACAATATATATACAAAAAAGCATGAACGTATTTACACACAAGCATATGAGCACAATCCGTACGTAAATGAATGTGATTAGGTAAAATGCAACAAGATAAACACACTGCTCTCTCTCTCTATCTCTCTCTCTTTCTCTCTCTCTCTCTATCTCTCCCTCTTTCTCTCTCTCTCTCTCTCTCTCTCTCTCTCTCTCTCTGTGGGTTAGTTATAATCAAATAAATGATCAAATGTGAAAAATGTTATACTCTGATGAGAAATAAGGTTCTTTAAAGTATCTCAATCTCTCCTCTGTTTCTTTCAATTCAATATAATTCAAAAAGCTTTATTAGCATGACTAAACAGTAGTACTTATTGGAAAAGCAAGGATTTAAACATTAAAAAACTAAAAAATGAACATATATCAGAAACATAGAAAGCATATATCAAATGAAACCTACAGCAAAATAATATCTTACAGCATGGAGTGAAGTACAAAAATGAATCATCAAAAATCAATGCAGTAGGGGGCCGCCAGCAATGTAGGGGGCACATATGTTCAGTGCATCTCTACGTCATGCAGTTGGGTGTTCAAATCTCGGCTGCACTGTTTCTAACCACGGCTGGAGGTCCAAAGTCAGTGGGGCATAATTGGCTAAGCCTCACATGGGTACAGGGTTTCATTTGGATAAAGTATTCTGGGTTCACTAGTGTCCCCCTTTGGGTCGTCCGGGTGCTTAAGGTCAACTGAATGGAAAGTACTCTGCTTCGTTCTCCTCCGACGGCAAAGGACTGTGCTTTCCCTGTGAGACCGTGATGTGTAAAATAGTGAAGGCTAGTCGTCATGTGATTTGGAGGACTCGCATGCTACGACTTCCTCCTTCCTGTTGACGTTCTAGAGGGGTATCAAAGAGACTGACCCAGCAGTAGGCAACTCAGGGAATTTGAGTGGGGGAAAACAGAGGATACAATTTGAAAACAAAAATTAATACAGTAATGTGTCAGCTGATCTTATGGTCACCTCACCTTATGGCATTGCATTTTGCCCTGCGTATTTGTTTGTTTGCCATGAGGTGAGTTAGTTTTGTTTGAATTGTTTTGTAAATTGGTTGAGTCTGGTGGTGTGTTCATTTCCTGAGCCGTGTTCATAGAGGTTTGTGCTCTCAGCATCCGGAGCAATTTGGTAAGGGGGTTCCTATCAATCCTCAACTCTTGGTAATGCAGGGCTTGGTAATGATAAGAGAGGGGGTTACATAGTTTTAGGCATGTCCAA
>OMLC01098136.1:0-12920 GCA_900302585.1 Regalecus glesne
CCATGTTTCCTTTTAACGCCACCACGTGCATCCTCCACGGACACACTTTCCCGTGCTTGAGTCTGCTACATCCTGCACAGTATCCTGTGTCGGGGAAGTTCCACAGACTGTCTGTCAACTGTCTCTGTGTGGCTTCTAACAGGATATTTTTCACTTTAAAGTCTTTCTCTCGTCTGTTTCCCTCTTCCCTCTGAACCCGGTGACACTCATCTCCTTCGTCCCTTGTTCCCTTTCTATCCTCCACCTCTTCCTGCCGCTCCTTCATTCTCTCAATTCCTTTCCTCACATTTTCTGTTTTTTTTGTTCTCAACCCCCACATCTTCTTTCCCTTCCTTGTCCTGTGTGCTCTCCTTTTGTCATATCTTGTTTTCTGTCTTCTCTCTCTCTCTCTCTCTCTCTCTCTCTCTCTCTGTCCTTCTCTCCAATCCTTCTCTTTATTACACGGACTTTGTAATCAATGTCTCTACCTTTCTTAACCTCCCCCTCTCCATTTTCTCCTCCTCTATCCCCCCTGCCCTCCCCTTTTCCCTCTCTCTTGCGCTCCCTCTCTCCAACTCTCTGTCTACCCAGTTGGAGGCTAGAGAAGGTGCTGGGTCGGTTAGTGAAGGAGTCCAGTTTGCAGCAGCTCCTGGTGGCTCGGTGGCCTTTTGGAATGCTCTAGAAGCACATGGTGAGACGTCGACTCTCCGCCGGGAGAGGGAAGAACAGCGGAGGCTCCTGGCAGACACGCACTCCACAGCCATGGACCTGCGCTGTCGCCTGGAGCATAGTGAGAAGGACTGGCTGAGGGAGCGGGCTGAGCTACTGGAGAGGTTCGACGTGGAGAGGAGGGAGTGGGAGAGCCAACTGAGAGACATGCAGAAGAAGATAGAGGAGGTGAGGTACTGTGTGTGTGTGTGTGTGTGTGTGTGTGTGTGTGTGTGTGCACACACGTGTGCTGTGCATGCACATGCTTCCATACATTTTGATATATGGTTGGATGAGCGTTTTTATAAATATCGACACATGCAGTCCTGTCTAAAAGAAGACATTGTACCAAGTAATATCTTTATTTTAATCTCAAGGGCTAGTAGGATAGGATGGAAGTGTCAACATGCAGTGCATCCTGTACACTGGATATTGTCTATAGTATTAAGGCAATCCTTAGTCACTACTTCAAATTTGTATGGAAAAATGACATGTGGATTGCATAAGCTTCTCCTTATTAGAGCTATATCATGCAGGCATACATGTGAGACATTAGTGATCCACGCATGTAATCAAAGCCCTTCAAGAAGCTTCTGTCATACTGCAAGCAGAAGTAGAGATTTCACAGGGATTTAGCCAACAAGGGTTTTCAGCACTTTGTTGTTGTGTACCTCAGATCATACCTTGGATTACTGTAATGTATGTGTTCATGATATGACAACAAGCTAGAATTATACACTAGATTATATAAAGTTATTAAACCTGAGCCTAAAGATGGCCTTCGTGATGTAAATGTATGTGGGGTTACAGTTCTAGGATACTGAGATGGCTACAGTCTTTGGTGTAGCTAGAGTACTGAACCAGAAAATAATAATAAAATAAAAATAAAATCTCCATTTGAGAGAAGTGACAAGTGCTCCAAAAAATAACAAACGGTCAATTATCTGTAGGCATTTTCAAGTTTTTAGCATCACATAGTGGAGTGTTACACACCGATTGACATCCCCCAGGTTTTCTGGCTTTTCTGACCTGAAGTTTTCCTCCTCTGGAGATTTCCCTAAATTCTTAAATGATGCATGGCTCTGACTCTGCCTATAGATGGAGGTGCCTGCAAGTAGTGTGTACAATAACCTTTCCCTCCTACACATCCTGTTCACCATCAACACTGTCAAAACAATATCTCCAATCATTGCAGCTGTGGAGCTGGGATGGATGGGTGGGGGTGCAAGGGGATTTTGCAATTTCTCTGGTATCCGTTTGTGTAGAGAGACGGTGGCAGGGACGGGTGCATAAGATGAAATGACGTAGCCAGAGGATGAGGAAAACCATGAAGAGATTTATGTGAGAGATGGATGGTTTAGGGAGAGATATTTCCCAAAGTCAAAACTTGCTCTGAAATTCAATTTACAGATGTATTTTTCGTTCTGTGTGTTTGACAAAATGGGAAATGTTCCCCAAAAGCTGGAGACCAGAGAACCATGCCTCTCATCTCAGTTCTAGTGGATTATGGAGTGAGTCTGATAGATGAGTGAGGGTGCTCTGACTGACTATGGTATGGAGTGAAATGAAAGTAAGATATGATTTTATGCCAGGGAGCGAAAGGAAGACAGACGGGTAAAATCAGGCATACTTGGTGATGAGGGAATTTAATGCAGGTATCCCCCAGAGCAAAGACTACTAGTGGATTAAAATCTGACTCAGTCATAAAAGACTAGCATTTAATGAGGAAAGTCATACAAAAGAAGTTGGACAGACTGTTAAAGCATTGGAAAAAAAACTGCTTTTAAAAAGAACATGTGGCTCTCATTTGGCCTCACAGGAAATGGGAAGAAAAATCAGCAAATGAATAAATGAAGGGCAAAAGGCAGTAGTCCCGTACAGATATTGCATGATGGGAGGAGTAGCAGTCAACGTGAAATACTTTTGTTTTAGAGTTTGTTTTTAGGAGGTCATAGGTTAGCCAAGTCAGCCTATGAAGAAATACATAAGCGTTTTTTCTTTTGTTTTAAGCATGCTCGTTTAATATGTTGCCATTATGTTTGACTCCTGATAGAATAATGCTGTGATTTTTGCGTCGCCATGGTATCTAAAATGAGAAGTCCATTTTAAATGTCACAATTAGGCCCCACGTTGTTGGGGTGCACAGGGGCCCACGGTAGCTCAGCGGTGGAGCGTGTGCCTCCAAGTCGGGTGCCGTGGGTTCGGTCCCACCATGGGGCATCAGGACGGGCATTCAGTGTTAATCCTCCACACTCCATTTAAGTCCATATCCACCCCCCACAACATGAGGGATTATTGTGACCTGTAAAAATTGACTTGGACCTGATGATATCTAAAAGACTCTTATTGTTTCAATGGAATACTATAAGGTCATTTCCAGTCTTCACTGTTTCTTTGCAAATGCCTTTTGTTCAGTGACCCCACTTCTTTTCATCTCTTTACATATTTAGTTGATGGAGAGGTATTGCCAGAAGCTACGTTACCCTGTACCATGAAATTACATTCATTCATTGGCTTTGAACACATTCTAGTGCAAGGCCATAATCAGATAGATATTGGTCTGTGAATGATATAGGCCTGTGAACATTTTCTTTTCTAAACTCCTGTAAAATCTAAATGTCACCTTTTTAACACGGAGGGCTTCCCAAGGGCGAACATTGGGATTTACTGTGGTCCCACAGTATTTCTTCTACTATTTGAGGAAAAGACTTGTACAACATAGAAGGAAAAAATGCCTTCATCCTAGTATATCGCTCTATCACTTATTCACCTCCATTCTCTCTCCATATTTACAGCTGTACTGTGAGGTGAAGGCCAATCGAGAGGGGACAGGAATGGAGACTGGAGCAGACAGTGGAATGCAGGACAAAAATGATGTTGTGTTGAGGCTCAGCCTGCACTCCACCAGCTCCAGTCTGCTCAGTGACAAGTCACACTCTGAGCCCCGCAGCTGTAGCAGTCAATCAGAAACGCCTCAAAATCCGCCATTTTCTGATTTTGACTCGCACAACAACAGCATCTGTGGTGGTGGAAGGGATAGCCACAGCTCACTATATTTCCTGGAAAGCACATGCTCCGAACTGGCGCTTTGTGGCCATCTTGCTCAGAATGACCATTCAGAACCTGAGCAGGATAAGGACCAAAATGGCAGAGCGACACAGCAACACACCTCACTCATTGACAGCAAGGAAACTGTGAATATGGCCGAGCGGGAGGTCCTTTGGCGTGGAGGTGCAGATTGTGGATTACCCCAGAGAATAACTGATACTTCTAAAGGGAATAAAACCAATATTCATGTTGGTCCTGAGGTGAATCTAAGGACAGAATTGAGCTACAACAGCAACAAGAAGAACTCCATTGCTCTTACTGCTGTAAGTTTAGAGACAATCACTGCACTCCTATGTCACAATTTTAAATCATTTATGGAAACCAAAATGTGTTTTGTCCTGTTTTTATTTTCTATTTGCTTTTTTCCCCCTCTGCTTTACTTTCCAAATCCCATCATTTCATTCAAGATGTTTATTGTCACTCTGGTTGTACAAGTCCGATCGTGTGAAATTCTTCAGCTACTTTGGCTATTTCTGCTTTTACATTGACCTATTCTTTGCCTTTTTCCGTGATACCTATTGCTTTATATTTATCTGCCTTATAAGTATGTGTATGTACACATACACGCATCTGCTGTTATATAACTTTATTTCACTCTCTTTTTCTCTTTATCACATGTCTCTGTAATGGAGTCTCCCAGCTACAGGTTATAGTGCACGATTCTACTTGCACAACTGGAGTGACAATAAATATCTTGAACCGTTACCACTGATATTGTAATAGTCAATCCTGTATCTGTCCTACCACTGACTTAAATGGCAAGTTTTCTGTTTCACTCCAGTGATACTCAGTATTGTGCCTCTCTCTCTCTGTGTAAGGCTCTCAAGGAGATAGCTCGTGTGAGCGAGGAGCTCTGTAGTTACCAGGATGAGGTCAGAAAGAGGACAGGGGATCATAGGTACATAAAATCTCTATTGCAATGTCAAACATATCACACGTCTATTGTCATCACCATGCTCCTAATGTACGTTCTTAATTTAATGGTGCGAAATATGAAAATTCATATTAAGCATTATATTGATGATCTGCTTTCTTTATCTTATTTTCACGAAGGAATCTTTCTGGATCCGAGTGCATCTCTGATGGGAAGGACGCACTGCTGGACTGTCTTAAAACCAAGCAGGAACCTGATGAGCCACCTTTTGATCTCAGCCAGATCTACAGTGACCTCCAGTCCTTGGAGAGAGAAAACTGGATCAGTTTATCCTCAGATAACATTTGGCAGGCAGACAGTAAGAGACCACAATCCCGGGCCAATTGCGATGCTACAGACTTCAATATGGTCAATGATAAAAATTTCAACATCATTTCTGAGATGGATCCACAAGGCCCACCCATTCCTCCTCGCACCACTTCTTGGAATTTAAGCACCCCAACTCCAGAGCCAACACTGCATATCCCAGAGTCCCCTGTAATAACCAGCAGGAAGTGTCATAGCCCTTGTGCTCTGGTGGACAGAAAGTGTAACAGCCCGTCTATTGTGAGGAAATTCGAAGCTATGTTACAAGAGAATGAGGGCAAAGTCCTGTCAGATGGAATGATGACATCATGCTCCATGCCTGCTAACTCTAACTGTAACGTTGGTTGCTGCCATAATCGCTGGTCTTGTGATGCAAGCAAGTTCACAGGCAGAAATTTGTCCACATACGTACCTTTTCAGAAGAGCTTATCTGAAGTGAACATACCAACTGCCGGGAAAGACTTGTGCCCAAATAGGCATGCCATGGGAAACTTAGAAATTACAGAGGGAGATCAAAAACAAGTACCTTTAGATTTGCCCTCTTGGGAAATGCCATCTGCCTTCTCTAACCTCCAGGGTCCTAAAAGGAACATAACGCTGGAGAAGAAAACCGCAGAGTTCAACCGAACATTATTTCATGCAGCAATGGGCCGTGGGTTTGGGGAGACGGGTGACTGTTCGATTTCCTCTGATTCTTCTTCTAAGGGTTGCCCATCAGCTGGTTCGACAGTATTGACCTCAGACGAGGTCAGAGCACCCAGAGAGGCTGACTTTGACCCTCAACTAAAGTATGGTGAGGAGCATGTCACCTCTGTTGTGATCAGTTCTTGTCATGAAGTCACAACACCTTCCACCTCTGACCCGCCACCTCAAAACCCAAAGGTCCAAGCAAGAAGATCTGCACATGAATCCCAATGTCAGAAGGTCAAAGTGCAGCACGAAGTTCCATCTGACCTTTCAACCCAACAGTCAGAGGTTAGGTTCAGCGAGGGAAATATGGCGACCTCTGACACTCCCATACCCTACTGTGAGGTCAAGCACAAAGCTCAAACTCCAGACAGTCCCCCTAGACAAACACAACACCACATGGGCTCAGAAACCCTCTTCTCTGAGTACATCTTGTCTTTAAATGCAGAGCCATCCAAGAATGCATTTGGAACTGGCCCAAAGAAGGAGAAGTCCGATGGGGTAATTTTCCCTCCAGCCAAGGCTGGTGGCCTATCACAGCAGCCCCTTGCTGAGACGAGACCAAGACAGACGACACAACCAGGGAACCAGATGAACCCGGGGCACACCGCTGTAACATCTGCCCAGCCTGATGTTGTTAAAGCTGGACCTCGTGTGATGAACGACCACCCCTGGAAGCCTCTTACGCTGGCTGCTTACCCACGGCCTGAGGGTTCCCGGTCCAATTATGGGGCAGTAGAGAGGATTCTAAAGATCTATGAGGGTGCAGCTTTGGCTCAGCAGAACCAACGGCAACAGAACCAGGTGGTTTCAACTCCTAATCTCAGCCCCAAACAGGAGGAGAAGGTCCTAGAGCTGCTGGACATGCAGGACATGGACACTCTGCCCCTAGCCCCCACTCCCAGACATACCAACTCTTCATACGGTTCCAACACACACATGACCAACACACTTCTCAGCACAACAGGCTTCAAAGAGACACGGCTCACTGGGCAGGTGGGTAGAGTCCTTTGTGCCAAGACCTCATCCATGCACCCATGACATCCCTAACCAGGGCTGTGAAGTGGTGTGTTCTGGTTCACATTCAGGAGCTATCAAGGGTTCTCTTCAGCTAAAAAATCAAAGCTTCTATTTACCCAAGTGCAAAATGATTACTAAAGAAATACGATTGTTTTTTTTATGGGGTCAGTGATATGAGTGGAAGTGGAGGACCTCACACATCCTCTTCCATTCTGAAATATTTTGTGATTGCCCTTGGCTGAGTACAGCTCCATAGGGAATGCTGTTTATTTCTGGTATGTGCTAAGAGGAAGAAGCAGGCCAGTGGCTCTGCTATAATCTGGGCATCTGGGCCATTTGTTGCTAAAAAGCTCCTAACAAAAGGAACTGGTGGTACTGCAAGCAAAGTAAGCTTGGGAAGGCATCTGGCACAAAACCCCTCCAAAAAGAAGATTAGCCTTTCATCTTGGGGACCTTTTAGTGGAAGCATTCTTCTGCTCCAAGTGTTGTGATTACAGAAATATCTCAAACAGCCTGGATGCCCTGAGCAGAGTGGAGGATCTGGGAAATTCCATAGATTAAGCTCCTTTAGTCCTTCAAACGTTTTCAGAAATCATGAGAACCTGAGAAGAAAATACAAGAAAAGAAAATGACCTGACCAATCTGATTTGACATAAGGGTCGGTATAGCCCTTAGTGGATACGATGTTCATACAGTCTTGACAATTTAGCCTCGTCTCCCAAAATATAATGGCTAATATTCTGAATGACCTTTAAATGTACCAGTGATCCCTCAGCATACATGAGGCATGTGATGATGAGATGTATTTCTTCTGCTGATTGATAGAGATGGGCTCTAATTGTGTGTCTCATGGTATATTTTTCACAGTAAGAAGTACTTTTTGTCACAGTAAAGAGTATTTTTACACAGGATAGGAAATGTGTCTTAATATTCCTGTTTGAAATATGCCTGTTGTTTTCCCTAGGGGCAAGAAGACTACAGATGGGACAAGTGACAAAATGTAATGTATCCGAGATGGTGAAATGGATGGTTGATAGAAAAGGGTGTGATAATCCTAAATTTTAATTCATTTATTTGCCCGCAGGAAAGCAAAAAGTCTTCCATCTCATCATCTCTCCAGAAGAGTTTCTCAAGACCTGCCCGACCAGCCAAGCGACGTCTCCCCTCTCGGTGGGCCAGCCGCTCCCCCTCTTCCTCCTCCCCTTCCTCCTCCTCTCAAGTCTATTCACCATCCATCCCCCTTCAGAAACTCACCTCGTCCTTTACTTATTCTCATGCGTTCCACATTGAGACCGTCATCATTTGACCTCCGTGTGACCCGAGTGTCTGAACCCACAAGATGCCCTCCTCGACAACCGTTGAACCCTGAACCCTGAGCCTTGAGCATACTCCCTCTATCCATTACCTCTGCACATACCAAGTCAAGACTGCTTCTTTGTTCCTGCCGACTCAGAAGTGCTTCAGCTGTGAGTTTACCAGACACATTTTTAGAATGTATGTTGCATCCGACAGAGCCAAGCAGACCTGGGCAGGAAAGCTGATCTGAAATAGTCATCGAGTGTTCTTTACTTAATTTATCTGGCACCACAAATAGCCTCAGAAGACCGTGAAAAGAATCCTACGACAAGTTAGGTTGGAAGTTCAACAATCGGAGATGATGTACCCATGCTCATATCTGGATCCTGGCCTTGTTTGGTATCGCCATATAGATCTGCTGTTAGTGAACATGCCAGTATTCACCATTGTTTTCAAATGTAAACTATAAAAAGTGATGCTCACTCCAATCAAACAAATTAGTCAGTTTTTTTTTTCTAACAGGATTTGGTTAAATTCACCTTTGCTCTAAACAAATCCGGTCTAGTGTATTTATGTTTGCAGCACATTTCTTTCAGTGTGATTTCTGTTCATAGCCAAAGTAGTTTACATAGATTCTGACATGTTCGATTCATAAGTAGACGTTTTTATTGGAGTAAAGTTATCTTCCTAGCATCACTTTTCTCAGTACGGTGGAGGCCTTCTTGAGAACTACTTCCACACGAGGACTGTACCTTGCCTTTCACTTGATTCCTTTTTACTTCACATTTATGGCTGGTTTTGCATATTACATAACTACAACCGATATTTACTTCATATGGACACATTAAAACCGAAGGTTTGTTTCTTTTCAGTTTTGTATCCGAGTGGTTTCCCTTTCTTGGAAAGTGAGACACATGAGTTTTGTTTTTGTATTTTTGCTCGCCACCTATTGCTGATGTTTTGCTCTCAAACTTGAGTGCCTCGACTTTAGGATGTGTCTGACAACGATGATAAGAAATGGAAGAGAACGTTTTTTTTTGCATCTTTACTCTAACGTTACTGAAAGGACATATCAGGACACCACTCCGCTGAGTGGCTGTCTGGAGGAGAGAGGCAGTGAGTCCTATCTTGATGACATTGATACCTTTGCTGTTCTTTTTTCTGTAATAAATAGAGCAAGGACTGGGCTTTTCTCTGTGTTCAGCACTTCTTTACGTTTCAATCTGAAGTGTTATGCAGGGCAAAATTCAGTTGTTTGTATGTGCTGTTTGTTTTAGGGGTTGTAGTAGTTCAGTGGTAGGGCACCCACTTTGAGAACTGACGAGCCAGAAGCAGCGGGTTCAAACCCACCGCGGGGCGTCAGGAAGAGCCCCCGGCCCTCATCCCCCAAGATGCATCAGCACCTGTCTGCCCCACAGCGTGGGGACTGATGGTGACATAAAACGGACCTCTCATATAATGCTGTTTTATATCTTGTCTATGTGGTCTTTTCATGCTTTCAATAGTTGATGTCCTTTTCATTTAGGAACCAAGTGAGAAGGAGTCATTCATTCATATCTTCTCAGAGATGGATGCCACGGTCAGTTTAACTCATGAGTGTACGATAAGTCAGGAAAGGAAAGCCCCTCTTTTGGGTCGGTGTACTGTTATGATGAATGTTGTCCTCTGCATGTGTAGGAACAGCAGGCACCACAAGGGGGAGCAGTTAGGAGTTCGGTGTCTTGCTGAAGGACACTCCCATACACGTTCTGTTGGTGCCAGGGATTGAACCAGTGACCTCCAGATTACCAGGTGACCTGCTCTGCCTCCTGAGCCATGCTGCCCTCATACCCCCTAGGTACCCAGAGTTTACTTGATAGTCATTCTCTTCAGTATCTACTCTGGTTATCACCGCTCATCCTTCTCTACATCTGTGGTAGTTAAGCTTCTGAGGCATCAGTACTTCAGTAAGCTCCGTCTGAAAATGGACTCTGGGCTTGGCAAACTGTTGTCCGAGGAGCAGGAAGAGAGGCAGACACGAGTTCAAATGCTAAAATGAGGACACCTTTGAGTATTCTGCAGGACATCGTTTAGGGAATTAGGTTTTTAGGAAAGGTCTTCGTGCTGCTGCCATACGTTTGAGTATTCTTCCCCCGCTACTGGTCGGGCTTGGTTGTAGGCAGAAGTCTAGCTGGTTCTGAATGTCGATCATGGTCGCACTGATAACTTCTTTGACCCTGTGTGCGTTGATGAGAACAGCCTTTCTGTTGCCTGTGGAATGAGTCTGAGAGACCCGAAGAAAGAAAACATCAAAACCAGACGAGTCAAAGACGTCTGGCGTCCTCATGTTCGGTCCCAGGAAATGAAAACCGGCTTGTCATTCTTTTGCCTCTTTAATCCACACGTAATTACCCTATTGTAGAAAGTGAGAAAAACAGGGTTGAATACCGTGTTTTGTAATTACGGTTTTCTCCTCTAAAGGACCAAAAAACCCACAACAGTCGCGCCATTCTGGCCTTGGTGGCAATACGCTGGTAAACAAAATGTCCAGTGAATGGGAGTGAGAATAAGAGAAGGGGAGTCGTCTCCTCCAAACTGAAACCAGCCACCTCCTCAAAATACCCGGCCGGGTCTGACTTGGTGACATTGTGCGTCCTCACCCTCCTGAATGGCCACGGCACCACATGGCAGCAACAGACAGATGAGCCCTGACTAGAAGTGTGTGGGGGTGACTAGAAGTGTGTGATCACTCTGTGTGTGGAAATTCTTGGCGCCCCCTGCAGACACACTCGAAGAATAGCATGTTTTTATAGGCTGTGATGAGTTGGACCTTTTTTTTAATCTTCCTTTAGCTCTCTTAAGAAATCATTAATGTCATTCCAAAGGTTTAGCACACTGTGTGTAGCTAGATGCTTCACACACAAGTGTGCAAACACGCAGTCATGCCTGCACTCATACACACGGAGTCCTGGCTCTGAGGGAGATGGACACCTAAGCCCTCAGCCTGAAACGGAGCACTCCTAAGGTGACTGAAATAGCAGGTGCAACAATGTTTTGGTGCCAGAAATCCTACCCCGGTGCTGATATAAATACGGTCATCCTGTCCTAATGCCCGGCCCAGCACTCCTTTGGCTCGCCCACGGTCTCCTCTGGTTGTATGGGCCTATTGGGATTTGATGGGGATTTGGGGCTCCCAAGATTGGTCTGTCATCAGGTCTGAAGTATCCAGAAACGGAAATAATCATGTAAGTGTTCAGTAGTGGCTTTGGGCCTCACTGTGACTGGGGATTTTACTGGAGCAGTCATGGAAGATGTTTCTTTTATTCCCCCTCAAAACCCAACACAGTAAGCCCATTAAAACCATGTCAGTATTGAGCCACATTCCCAGTATAGCAAAACATCTTACAGTAAAGAGATGCTTAAACTGATCCCCGAAGGATCTGACTCTCCTCATTAAGCATTTATTACCCAAATAAATGGGAGTATATTTAATGCGTGTGTGCTGTTCAACATGCTGAATAATAGTCAAGTAGTTTCCCTGTGAGCCCCTTCAACCTATATGTTCTACACAGAGCACACAGCACGTCCCCCTTCATATCCCACCCAGACATTCCCCCTACAACAGAGTACAGGGCTGGACGTGTTATTCTCCAACAGCTGGGATGTCCCGGGGCTTTCATTACTATATACTAACTAACCACTTACTCATCAGCAAACACACACACACACACACACACACACACACACACGGGCTCCCAGTCAAACACGAGCCACCCACTGGGCATGCACCTGGTTTTGGTCAGTCGTAAGTTTCACCACAGCCTGATTTGATCTCAGAACAATCCTCTCATAGGGTCTCTGTACATGGTTTCCATTGTCTTTTACCCTTTGTTATTCAACTAACATGAACTGACAGACACAATATTCAACCATCACACTTTATAATCCATTACACATTTGTAGGGTGCATTTTAGAATTTTTGGCCCTGGCCGTTTTGACCGGTTGTCCCAAATTGAAGAGAAAATGAGAAAAGGTTCGCATCTTAATAGTTAAACCATGAATGGTGAGGCGGAGGCCATCTGTTCTGCATGGAGGCCTCTGGGGTTCAGGGGTCAGTGATTTACACCTCATTGCCAGCATGGCATCACTTATTCCTCGTGTCTCATATTATTCCTGACAGTCTTGAGGTTTGTTTGGCTTCACTCTCCTGTAGAAATCGATTCTATTTCTGAAGTTGAAGTTCTTTATTAAGTTTTTAGTTTTACATCTTTATGAAGTAATTTTATTGACTATTCAAACACTGCTTTTGAGAATGGCTGCTTGTGCGCTGGTACAGACGGTGGTTTTGCCCGTGTTGTGAGCATTGTTAGTTTGTGCATCTTCACACCCCTGCTGATGTGTTAAAGCGTTTAGTGTCCCTCAAAAGTCTCCCATTAGTCTTTTACTGTTAGTGCCAAAGCCCCACTGACCTCCCCACACTCCTCCATGGAAACCCACAGAGCCTCTGGCACCTGCCCACCCACCTGCCATACTTCCTGTCCTGAAATAGACCCTAGATGGCACTTATCCTCTCTCTCTGTCTGTCTCTCCCTCTGTCTGTCTGTCTCTCTGTCTGTCTCTCTCTGTCTGTCTGTCTCTCTCTGTCTGTCTCTCTCTGTCTGTCTCTCTCTGTCTGTCTGTCTGTCTCTCCCTCTGTCTGTCTCTCTGTCTCTCTGTCTGTCTCTCTGTCTGTCTGTCTCTCTCTCTCTGTCTCTCTGTCTCTCTCTCTCTCTCGCTCTCTCTCTCTCTGTCTGTCTCTCCCTCTGTCTGTCTCTCTGTCTCTCTCTCTGTCTCTCTGTCTCTCTCTCTCTGTCTGTCTGTCTCTCTCTCTGTCTGTCTCTCTCTCCCTCTGTCTGTATGTCT
>OMLC01098138.1:0-11389 GCA_900302585.1 Regalecus glesne
GTGAGGGCCTCTAGTGGTGTAAGGGGGTAAGACACCTATGTTCAGTGCATCGCTACATCATACAGTTGGGTGTGCGAATCCCGGCTGCGCTGTTTCCAACCACAGCCAGAGGTCCATAGTTAGTGGGTCATAATTGGCTAAGCCTCACATGGGTATAAGGGTTAGGTTGGATAAAGTATTCTGGGTTCACTAGTGTCCCCCTCTGGGTCGTCCAGGCCTCTTGGTTAAGTGAAGGGAAAGTACTCTGCTTCATTCTCCTCTGACGGCCAAGCACTGTGCTTTCCCCACCAGACCATGATGTGTGGACTAGTGAGGGCTAGTGGTCATGTGACTTGGAGGAGACACATGCTACCACTTCCTCCTTCCTGTTGATGTTCTAGAGGGGCATCAAAGCAACAGAGCCATTGGCAACTCAGGGATTTCAGACACACGTTTAGAAAAAAAGGAAAAAATAATACATGTATGTTAGGGTTCATACTCCGGCCTGTGCCCTTGAGCAATAAGAAAAATAACTGGAGTGGGTCCCCGAATACTGCGGCTGCTCTCTGCCGCATACAATAAGGATTGCTTTGAAGCAGAGAACAGATATTGTTGAATGTACAATGACAGATGATTGAATTAAGCATTACATTTCTTCTTAAGAAACCACTTAACTGTTGGCTCACTTGTTTTTTTTTCAAATTTTGTCCCCTTTCCCATCCGAATCCCCCGAGTTACCTATTCCTTGATCCGTCGCTGGGATTTGAACACACCACTGCACGACGCAGAGATGCACTAAACATCACCTTAACCCCGTGGCTCACATGTTGACCCAAGACTTTAGTTGTAATTATCTGTAACTGTAGTTGCCATCACCCCCTCATAGAGGCCTCATTTTATATGCATTACGCAACATTTCAAGTCACATGATTAATTTCCGTATCGCTCAAAGAAAGTGATCGGCAGTCCTCACATGGTCACATGGTTTCCAATATGTCTGTGGAGACTCCCATATTTGAGAGCGTGTGCTCCCATCCTGGCAAGGCGAACAGTATTTTATCAATGTATTATAATCTCTCCTTACTAATTCACACTTTGTTAATAACGCATGTCATGCACCTCCTGGAGTGAGGCTGAGTCTCACGGTTTGGGGTGTCATTTACAGCGCTCCACAGGCCCGGGATAGAAATGGCAGTAGAATGAAGGCACATGAACATGGGCCCGCTTTGCTTCGTCCTGATGGGCCGCTGGCACTCTGCATGGAAAATGTAAGGTGTCCGGCATCCACATGGTCGGTGTGTTTACCGTGTGAACTCAGGCAGGACCCAAATGATGGACTCGCAGACAGGAAGGCCACAGTTACACTCGGTTTAATGGTGGGCAGATAGGGGTCAGTGCACGGAGAAATCCATCCGGCAGCTCACCAAATTGACAAGGGCCAGACAGACGGGTGATCCTGGCTCCAAGCTCAAGTTCTGGCTACTGGGGTTTTAAAGGTCAAAGAAGTTCAAGAACTTTATTGACAGTGTCCGAGCGCAACGTAATTGTGTAAAACTCCAAGGGTGCATGCGAAGAACGAACAAGACAACAAATGGATTGGACATGTGAAATGTGAGCAGTTTGAAGAAGGTTTAAACTCTGCCACAGGATTATAGAGCAGATTTTGACTACTGCTAACCGTTCCTTGCTCTCATGTCTTTTCTCTCTCTGAATGACGTCTTCCCCATTCTCCTCTCCCTTGTATGTGAACGGTGTGGTGTGAGTCTGCTGTGTGCACGAGTAGTCTTGTCCTCCTCCCAGGTCTCCATGGTGATGTCGGTCGCGCAGGCTCAGGTCCTCGGCTGTTCCGGTGGCATCTGGGCACCACTTGGCATCCTTTTCACCATTTTCTTCATGTGTGTTACGACTCCATTCTAATTCTGTTACCCTCTTTCAGGGGTGCGCTCTGCAAATTCTGGATGCAACACAGCCATCTGCACATCTGTCCTTATTGGGGGAGAGATCCCTCCTCTTTTGGTTTCCCTGAGGGTTTTTTCTCTCCAAATTTATTGAATTAAATTCAAACGACTACACTTTTAACATGATTCAATACAATCATTCCCGGTTAACAATCCAACAAATGTTAAATGTGCTGTGATTTTTTTCTGTTTTTTTCTGTTCGGGGCAAGGTCAGTGAGACAACAGGGATTTTATCACTGCGGCGTTAGCAAATTTGCTTTTGCTGAATGGATGACCTAAAAGATGTCTTTTTCAGTGAAGTGTGCTCTTATGGGATAGATGGAACTGGACCAGGGGTGCTCACACCTTTTTTAAAGCATGCAAGCTAATTATAAAATGACCAAGTCAAAAAGATCTACGGGTGCTCAACACGTCGATCGAGATCTACCAGTGGATCCCAAAGGTATTGTGGGTAGAATAGACGTCAGCCTATCATCCATCACGTCACTTGATTGACACACCGTATATCAAGTGATGTACGGTATTGTTGTGTGTTGCACTTTCACAACATACATTAATGGAAAGTTAAAGTTAACCATAGTCTTTACTGGATATTGTTGTATACACGTTACATTGCATTTCCTTTCTCTGGCAAAAGTCTACCGATCTTGTTGAATGTATCAATGCGCCGCTCAGTACTACCTCAAGATATCCTGCGCATGACATAAAAGTAGTCCCATGAACATTCACTAAAATAGTTACCATAACCAGTATTTATGCGAACATAAAAAGTATGTACTCCAGATTAAGCTGGGAAGTGCGTCTGAAAACATTCGTTTCTGCCTCAAGTGCGCGTCCAACGTGGCATTGAACACACGAGTCGTCCTTATGACAGCTGTGTGGACGGTCCACACGCTTCGAAACGGCAGAGTTTACTTGGATTACGTCACTGACCAGCCTGCTGATGATGGGTTGGCTTGCAGTGTGATCAGCTGATTCGCCATCTCAATGCACGTCCTTGTGATTCTGCTCTGTTATGTTATGGACACCACATTTACCACATATGCACACCGTGTTGAATATCGTCCCGTGATTGTGGAGTTGCAGGTTCGAGATCCCCCCCCTGGTAACTTTTAGCCATCTGTTGAGTCTTTTATTTGGTTTTGGCTTCTGAGTTTCTAAACTGTTGGTGTTGATCAGAATTCATCTAGTATATTACCTCAATTTGAATGTAACCCTTCAGAGGATGAGTCCTCTCATTCTGAAGTCGTTTTGTTATATTAAAGAATAAATGAAAATGGTCTCCCCTTTAGTCAAATGATTCAGTGACTCTGTAAATCGTATTCCGCTGTAGTTGGCTGGCATAGCTGAGGAGGAAGGGTGGTCATCTAGCTGTTGGACGATCGGTGGTTTTATCCCCAGTTCCTTCGGAAAGTGTGTGAAAGTGTCCTTGAGGAAGACTATGAACTCATGACTGCTAAAGCCCTGAGATTGAAGGATGATAAATAATAATAAAATAAGGATTCCCTTATCAGTCCCGCAAGGGGATATTTGGATTTCTCTGCATTTTGACCCATCCTATTGTATAGGAGCATTGAGCTGCCAACATGTGGCGCTCGGGGAGCAGTTAGGGGCCCAGTTTCTTGCTTAAGGACACCTCGACATGCTGTATGCAGGACCGGGGGATCGAACCTGCAACCTTCCGATTGCCAGATGATGACCTGTCCAGGGTGTTTCTCCACCTGTAACCAAATGAGTGCTGGGATGGGCTCCAACATGACTCCACCACCTGACTTTGAAAAAGCAGTTGCTGATGGATGGATGGATGGATGGAAGGAGGGAGGGATGGATGTTGTTTGTGTTCATGTTTTCTCGTTCTGGTGTGGGTACCACAGTTATATTACTGCTGAAAAAATCCTTTTCTGACTGAGGAGGCCATAATGTCCTAAACAAGTGTCCGCATGTAGCAATTAATTAGTCAATCAATCAATTAATTACAGTCTAAACTCAATCACCCGCATCATTTGTCACTCACCCAACATCTGCTGTGTATCCACAAGAGCCAGATCAGACTCATCATGACTCTTATTCGTGTTTCACTGTTGCTGTTGTTTCACTAATCAAGTCAAATCTATTTATAGAGTCCCGAATCACAGAAACAGCCTCAGAGGGCTCCACCGTCTCACAGGGGGATACTGGCTGGTGCAAGAATCGACAAAGTATGTTACCTTCTATCATCACACCCTTGATTCAGATGAGGAAAGTTTCCATAAGGGGGGGGTGTAAAAAAATAGTAACTTTTGAGCAAAAAAAAAAAAAATCACATGGATGCAAACGTAGGAAGAGCATACCCCAGGGATCCATCTTCCAGGATGGATATTCCTGCAATACGTGTCAACTTGGGCACGGTAGACGCTGAGAAGTGCACGGTGTGGCACTGTTTTATGCAGAAGCACGTAAAGCATCCTCCCTAAACTTTGCAACAGAGCTCCACCATCTGATGCAGAATCACTAACTGAGGGCTGCAAAAAGACCAAGGGATCTGGTACAAGCAGCCGCAGCAACCCATCACTCACTCAGAATAATGAGTTTGAAGCAGACCATTGTTCCTTGACAGGGGTAATGTAATCAGTCAGGAAACATGTAGGCGACCGGGCTGGATGGGTCTCACATCAGAGCACATTATAACACGTTGTCCTCCTTGAAGCGCGGATCTCTGATTGCGTACAGCATTGAGTGGGTTTGTGTGTGTTCCCACTCATGTTTGCTTTTGAATGTTTGAGCTCCAAATGCAAAGGCCCATTGCCTCTCATCTGCATGATTTATGGAGACTGCAGACAGGAGGAGCTCTGATGACGTGCTGTTTTGGGAGTGTCTTTCCTGCTTGGCACGTAGTTTGAGTTTGTCACTTAAAACCTGGTTTGACTGGTTTCAGGAAGGAGGGGGCCGTGGTAGCTCAGTGACAGAACATGGGCTTCGGGAACTGACGAGCCAGATGCTGCAGGTTCAAACCTCCTGCGGGGATGTCTGGAGGAGCATCTGGCCTCAATCCCTCACACCCGTATGGTAGCAGGGGTTACCAGTGTAATCCACTCCAAATGTGTGGTTAGGTATCATTTCAGAAGGGGTTGCATGATTTACATTTGCTATTATCATATGATATTTGATATATCATTTCAAATAATTAACATGAAGTCATAGTTTTCTATTTCACCTCATAATCAGACACAAATAGCCATGGCTTAGCCACTTGGTTTATTTGCGTCATTTTACGGCAGTTGGTGAACGCTTTGTGGTAAACGTCCACTAGGTGGCAGTTGCGCTGAGCTGTTTTTTTCTCCCCATTCTGCGCTTGCTGGAGAGGCAATACGTGAGTTAACGTTAGCGCTCTAAAATAAAATGAATTCTATGTTTAGACCTGTGACTTTACAAATACGTGTCTGAAAATGTTACGTGTTGAAATCGAAAGCTTTGACTTTATGTTATTTAGTTTGGATGGATATATTGAATATCATATTATTTCGACAAATGTAAGTCCTACTATCCCTTCTGTAATTATATATAACCAGACATTTGAGGTGGTTTACACCAGCGCCCGGGGTGAGGCGAGTATTGAAGCCTCCAAAATGCTGTAAACTGTTACTTGGCAGTGTTTATTAGCCCTGCCATGTTGACCTGTGTAGAATGTTCCGATGTTGGGAGCTTGGCAGAGCTGCTGTCCCTGTGACCTCTCCCATGCTAGCTACACCGCTGCCTCACACCCCATCCAGGTCCGTGTCCATCACCACATGGTGACTGATCATCACAGGTTAAAAGTGGACCTCTCACTGGCTTTCAGACAGACCGGCCAGTACAGAAAAACTGAAACTCCACAATATCTGCAAGAAGACAAAGTCATTATGAGACGTCGCTCTCACCAGAGTGAACAGTAAAGCCTATTTTCTCTCTCTCTCCGTGTGCAAAACTCATTAATAATCTCTAACAATGTGAAATAAAGGATTTATCTTGACTCCATGCTGACTTTCCAGAGGCTCTTTAACTCTCTGTATCCCCACAGAAGCTGCTGCGCCTCAGTAATGACTTGCACGGAGCAGACATTACTTTGATCATCACGTTTTATATCAGCCTCCCCAAAGAAATATGAGCGCTACACTAATTGCCTCATGTTTTTATTGATTACACACGCCTCCTCAGCCAGATCCTCAGCCTCCCGTCTCTGCTTTCTGCAAGTTGATCGGGCCTGTCAGGAATCCGGAGCATTTAAGGGATAACATGTGCAGTCCGGCTCTAAATGCCAGCATGTTTTGCATTATCCAGAGCAATAGAAAACATCCAACTCTGATAAATGTTGGCGCTAGTGGAACACAGTTTTATGTTGCCGTGGATGGTTGCAGTTTTTCCGAGCGTGTACTTTGTTAAACCTGTTGATGCATTTCTTACTGCATAAGGGGCGACATAGCTCAGGAGGTTGTCTAGACAGCCAGATCCTGCAGGTTTGAACCCATCACGGCATCAGGAACGGTGTCTGGCCTTAATCCCTCAAGCTCTATCTAAGTCCGTGTCCACCCCCACAACATGGGGACTAATTGTGACACACAAAAATAGACTTCTCATCTTACTGGAGGGGGAAAAGAAAGAATATTCTGTGGTGGTCACATCAACTGTGGCTTAATGTCTTATCCCAGGCTTAATAATGATTCAGTCAATGTCTTATTTATAGAAATGCCTGTTTCCATTTCCTCTCGTCAACCTTGATGTGACCTCATTTGGAAACATCTTAAGTCCTCTGCGGGCCTGATGGTGACAGAACTGCTTTACCAGGTTTATTCACATTTTATTTCATCACTCATGCATTTTAAGTTCCATGCCGGTGATGTTTGGAGCGACGGGGGACAGGTTTGATTGACTGCGCTGTCAGATACACTGCCAAGGCTCATTTACACCTATAAGAGGACTTAACATGTAAACATATAGTGAGGAATCACTTGTTGGCTGGCTATCAGCCAATCACAGGTGCTCTTTTTCAGTCTCATCTCTGCTTTAAATTCATATGCTTAAGCTCATTCATACCCAGGAGCTTCCCTCAGACTTCCCCACATCAGAATTCTCCAGATTTCTATATGGAGTGTTGAACCAGCCTTTTCCCCAACAACCACGAGCCTGCTTCTCTCACCAAGAGGGTTTTGAAACCCAGGAGAGCGGACAGCAGAACAGAGGCATTAATAAAAAAAACGGACATGGAAATATTTTTGTTCCTGAGTATTCAGTGTTCACTACCCCACCGGGGTAGCTCGGTGGTAGAGCGCGCATTTCAGGAACTGATGAGCTAAAGGTTACGGGTTCAAATACACCCGCAGGGGGTCAGGAAGGGCATCCGGCCTTAATCGCCAAGCTCCATCTTAGTGCATGTTCACCCCCACGATGTTGGGACTGATCGTGACATGGAGAAATGGACCTCAGTGTTCACTGATGTAACAGTCACTGCACTGGGAGATAATAGTGATGATGGGGAAACCTACAATTATCAGAGCCTCTCTTCTGTTTAATCTAGTCGGGGAAATGGCGAGGTTTCACTTCACCATCACTAAAGTATGGTAGAATCACAGTGTATCAATCATTCGTACGTACAATTACGGCCCTACACACCCATGGAATCTTTTATTTCTTAAGATTGATAGTCAGAGGTGGAGCCTGATGGTTATTTGTAATTCCTAACATATATTGCCTACCTCTGGCAATGAGTCATCTCCCAGGCTTGCAAATATATCAGTGTTAGTCCATTGATGTGT
Source organism: Regalecus glesne (assembly GCA_900302585.1). Classification (NCBI taxonomy): domain Eukaryota; kingdom Metazoa; phylum Chordata; class Actinopteri; order Lampriformes; family Regalecidae; genus Regalecus; species Regalecus glesne. Next base: position 7,707 of record OMLC01098138.1, read on the forward strand.
AAATCCAGGGGTTACCCTGGTTCTGGTCTCTGAGACCACCTCCAGTGCTTAAAAAGTCCCATGGGTATCATCCTTCCATCCATCCATCCATCCATCCATCCATCATCAACCGCTTGTCTGAAATCAGGTCACGGGGGAACTGGAGCCTATCTCTGTTCTCATTGGGTGAAAGGCGGGGTACACCCTGTTCAGGTCACCAGTCTATCACAGGGCAGAGCAGTTAGGGGAACAGTGTCTTGCTCAAGAACACCTCGACATTCCTCTCTTTACGGCCGGGGGATCGAACCCGCAACCTTCCAATCGCTAGGCGACCGCTCTACCCACTGAGCCATGCCGCCCCTGTGAGGAGACCCATTGTCTTTAATTTTGGGGGCCTTGGGGGGGTCTCATGACACACCATGGAATATCCTCAGGCTGGTGTCATCGCTCTGTACCTTAGAATTAGAAATGCTTAACTCATCAAGTCATCTGAGCAATGGTGCATCATCGTGAGAGATCGTATAGTGACAGGAATAATTTGTTCCCGGTCACACAACCTGGCACCCGTGGCTGAGGTCATGTCAACATCATTTCACTGACTGTGCTCTCCGGTGAAACACTGAATCCATCCAAAGATCGATGAGAGCCTGACTCTCTTGTGTTTGTGTTACTGACTATACCAGCCTCAAAGCCCCCGAAGCAAAAGGAAAACTACAGCACAGCTCCACACAGACAATGATGTGCTGCCAGATACTCATTGTGTGAGTTTCCCATCCCCTGAAACTGAGCCTGTACCAGTGAGCAGCTTGCCTTTTTCTGTCCGGTCCTCTGATGCAGCACCGATCTCACAGGAGAACCCACCAACCATGGAGACGGAGGAATTTTAAAAGGCCCCGTGAAAATCCGATCCGTCTGACGCGACCGCATCTCGGGTGGGAATATTTCTGGGTGGGGATAAAACTTGTTTGCCTCAATGAAATGCTTCGTTGATCTTGTAAAAATGGGTCTGTCAACTGTGTCTGCTCGGCGTGTCATGTGCATCTATCTGAGGGCCCCTGACAAGCAGTCAAACATCAACATGGCACCGAAATCACGAGTGTGATTTGATGTTCCCCTCGCCTGAGTAAGAAAGTTAGACGACTAGGTTCGTTCCACAATTAGATGTTCGCTTCTCAGGATGTAAATGCTGCTCTGCCCCGAAAGAATGACTCGAAAGCACAAAGTCGAAGCCATTTCAGTAGCTTTCTTAAAGGATAGGGGATCTTTTCAGTTGATGGCTTGTGAAATGTGGCCATCATCTCTAAGAGAAGACATTTGGAGATAGTGGATGGTAAATTGAACAATTTAACAATTTTCAAAACAGGATACAGTCCTGTACTACTTGCAGCGGGTCATCTGGACGTAGGTTTAGTGCTTAATTTGGGAATCTGGAGGTGCCGGAGCCATGACAGAGGCAACCGAAGCCTCTGAGAGGTCCCGGAGCACCAAAACTAAACAAAAAATGAGCCAAAAAAAGTCACCAGTGTCGCATTATGGTGGTAAATTACTCGGAAATGTTGGTCTTGACTGAATTCGTTTGATTGGCTATTAGCGGTGTATTATCTGGAATTGACATAAGTGATTTTGGGGGGGAGGGATAACTTTGTGTGTGTAAATCCAGTGCTCGATTTGTCCTGAAGCTAGCTAGCTAGCTAGCTAGCATGTTTCGTTTAAAGCGAAACATGAGTAAGTTTCAACATTCATCCGAGTGTCATCCTCAGCTTTGTCTAGTATGTGACCAACCCAGCTCCCTTTTAAAGGGACAGAGATGTAAATTAGGCTACTCACACTGAGATTGAGGCAAAATGAAGCTAAAAGGGATCAAGAGAAAAACATGGCCTAATGCAAGTATTTAGACTTTGTTGACTACCCGGATAATTGAGCTTGAAAAGACGTAGTCCTACGCTACTGTTTAGGATTTGCACTCTCTTAAACATAGTATTCATTCCCCTATTCAACTCTTTTTATTCCCTCCCTTCACACCCTCATTGTACATGTGTAATTACCTTCTTCCCCTGAGGTCCCTAACCCCTGGCAGGAGTCGGGCGGTGAATAGATTACCACGTATGTCCTTGAATATGCACGGGCGACTCCCCAGATCATTCAGATGACTGTAGAAATGTCCTCCTGTTATTTCAAGCTACACTCAGATGACATGATTCAACATATTTTGACCTTTTCGACGACCTGAATTATTGAGCATGAAAAGATGTTTTTAAAAGAAAAATCCATTCTGGCATCGTTTTGCCAAAATCTCAGTGTGAGTGCCCTAATTTACATCTCTGCCCCTTATACGGGGGATTTAAGTAGCTTACATTCTTGACTCAGAGCTGAAGAGGACACTCAGATATGAACGTTGAAATATCCTCCTGTTTTTTTTAAAAAAAGATCCTTTCAGATGACCTGATTCAAAGTCTTTTTTTTTTTTACGCTTACTCCCCAGGTTCCACTGGAGAGACCTAATGTGAGCAGACACTCGTGCAAACACCCCCAGAGCCATCTGCAGCTGTGTGGGCTGCATCCCCATCCAGGAGCACTCCCAGCTGCCCTCCTTACTGCAAGACGCCCGGTCAGGTCAGTGACACCACATCAACTCTTGACAGCAAATCTCCTGGTTTGAATCCCTCACTGTCAGAAGAAGGAGCTTTATTATATTATTTGTCACTGTACAGACATGCAACGGCATCCGTCCTCTGCTTTGAACCCATCCTGTTGTGTAGGAGCAGTGAGCAGCCGCAGCACGCTGGTCCCTCTCCAGTTCTCTCTCCTATGGCCTGTGCTCAGGGGCGGGGCCAGGACTGTTAACCCTAACATGCGTGTCTTCATGATGGTGGGAGGAAACCGGAGCATCTGGAGGAAACCCACGCGGAGGCAGAGAGAACATGCAAACTCCACACGGAGAGGACCCCGGAACCGCCAGGGATTTGAATCCAGGTACCTTCTTGCTGTGAAGCAGCAGCACTAACCACCGGGCCACCGTGCTGCAGCAAAACACTTCAACTCTTCATAATACACCCACGTCACTCAGGTAGCAGAGCCCCATCCATGGCCCGCCCACTCACCCTTGGGAGTTAGCATGATGAGGCGTATGAGACGGCCCGGGGGTGAGAGGGGATATTAATACGATTCGAGTGCGGCGGCGGCAGCGACACACTTCCAACAGACCTATGCAGCGAGCACAGCCAAAGCCTGAGCATCTGGCGAGCCGGGTCCGCTCACAGATTGACGTGAGGACACACAGGCAAGAAGGCACACAGACGGACAAGCTGGCACATGCTCAGATCACAAAGCCAGATAAACAATCATATTTGAGGAGTTAATTGGCCGTGTTTTTCAGCCAAAAGCATGTGTCAGCCAGACAGAAAGAGAGACTCAGAACCATCCACAGCCACTCACTTAGCCAACTCTGCTCATGGGCCTCAGTCTCTCTCTCTCTCTCTCTCTCTCTCTCTCTCTCTCTCTCTCTCTCTCTCTCTCCCTCTCTCTCTCTCTCTATGTCTCTGTCTCTCTCTCTATCTCTCTCTCTCTCTCTCTCTCTCTCTCTCTCTCTCTCTCTCTCTCTCTCTCTCTCTCTCTCTCTCTATGTCTCTGTCTCTCTCTCTATGTCTCTCTCTCTATGTCTCTCTCTCTCTCTCTCTCTCTCTCTCTCTCTCTCTATGTCTCTC
>OMLC01098140.1:0-10000 GCA_900302585.1 Regalecus glesne
AGAGAGTGAGAGAGACAGACAGAGAGGTAGAGAGAGACAGACAGACAGAGTCAGACTGATAGAGAGAGAGACAGACAGACAGACATAGAGAGAGAGAGAGACAGACAGAGAGGTAGAGAGAGACAGACAGACAGAGTCAGACTGATAGAGAGACAGACAGAGAGGTAGAGACAGACAGACAGAGTCAGACTGATAGAGAGAGAGACAGACAGACATAGAGAGTGAGAGAGACAGACAGAGCAGAGTAGAGAGAGACAGACAGACAGACATAGAGAGTGAGAGAGACAGACAGAGAGGTAGAGAGAGACAGACAGAGTCAGACTGATAGAGAGAGAGACAGACAGGGTGACTCAGTCAAACCAGTTATGAAGTGGTGGATGATGAATGGACTTGTCCTTATATAGTCCTTCTTAATCTAGAGACCCCTCAAAGTGCTTTACAATGAATGCCTCACATCTAGAGAGGCACTGCGGTGGGACACCAACCCACTACGCCTGACTTCCAGGCACGCGGTCTACCCGCTGAGCCACCACGGCTCTAAGTGTGGTCCTGGCATGACGAATAGACGTCTGCCTCAGATGAGAAGCCACAGCCTTTGTGTCCATCAGACCAGGCGCAGCAACATCTGCTGTATCCTTTAATGTTGCAGTCCCAGTGGTGTGGAACTGTCCCGTATGTCCAGCCTGGCTCTGAGTGAGAGGCTCCTTTAATAACCCCACAGAGAAAGACCAGATCTCAGGCTTTGACCTTTAGAATCCATCAGAAACAAACAGGTCCCAAGACCCAAACTATTCATTCTCCTCAGTCTCACTTACTATTTTCCTGCCCCTTCTTCCCACTGGAGTCCCACTCAGGAGTCCTGGTCGTGCTAAGGCTCCTTGACCCATAGTGACCATCAGGTCTGCAAGACCTGTTTCTCCTGTTTCAGGACATCAGCAGGGCCTCGGTTTCCTGTGTATTCCAATCACTAATCTTTAAAGTTTCACTCTTTCTATCTCCAGATCACTCATAGACCGGGTCATGTCCCAAGCAACACTCGGCGAGTACTGTTGACAGAGTTGCTTTACCTTTACTATCCTCCACCATCATCTCCGTGATGTGAAGTCGTGTCCTTTAGTTCTACAATTTGGTCACATATCCAATAGGATTCATATCCTATTGGATATGTTTAAAATCACTTCTAGTATGAATAATGAATGAAGTTATACTTATTCAGACTGATATTTTTAAACAGAACTCTTTCATGCCCTAAACTAGCAACTTTATCAAAAGTCACAGAATAACAATCTGACATCACTTTAGCCACCATGAACCCACCTTCTGCCATCTGTGCCATCTCAGAAATTACATAAGAATCTGTGGGAGAATTGCCCCACCCCCACCAGTGGAAGTCTTGACTCGCATCCCTTCTCCTCCCCATTCTGCTCTCCATCCAGGTCCACTTACACTGACACTGTGTGTTTCCTGTACAAGTATGACCTCAATACCTTGTCACAGCATCAGCCTAACAAGCAGCTCTTTAACCAACATATCTGGCCCGTCTGTGATCAAGAGTGCCGATTTTTCAACTACTCACAGGGAAGTGAAACATCAACCTAAAGAACAGCAACATTCAGTTAGAATCGATACAAGAATCCCTAATCCGTTTCATCATCATCATCATCATCATCATCATCATCATCGTGTCCCTGTCTGAATTTCTGAGCAATCTTCTAAAGTCTGCAGAGTTCGTGGTCTGTAAAGCCTCGCTTTCCCCCAGTCCTTGTCTAAGAGCTGGCTGAATCCAGAAATGTTTCTTTATCTGCCAGTAGCCCTCCACTCTCACACCCTTCAAGTATTTTTGTTTTCCACTGAACTTTTGTTTATTTTGCTCCATAAGCTTGTGCTTCCCTGCGGTTTCTGTGTTTATTTGCAGCAGATCTTATTTCACCATCACTGTCAACTGCAAACTCATCTCCCATGCTGGACTGGGACTCAGCTGCTTTCTGTTTGGCTGGCCGTTAACTTTTTCCTCAACAAACTGTCACTTTTCTGCTGGTGAATCACTCTCCGTTCTACTGAGACTGGCTTCTTCACACTCCATGTCAGCCTTTATACCATCAGCAAAGAGAACCCCTGCCTCTGCTCCACCATAGGCCATCTTATGTTCCTGCTGATTCACAGCCCACCATCCTGATGGTTAGAGTTAACTCCACTTGCTTTTCACTGTTTTTCATTACTCCTGTTTGTGTGACTCTCCTCATCACTGGTGCTGGTTTGACTTTTCCGAACATCAGCATCCCATCGCTGCCGTTTGAGCCTGCTTCATCAGTTTTAGTTTGGTTCTTTTCTGCTGATGGTGCCTCGTCGGCTGTCTCAGAAGAGGCAGATGGTTATCGAGACAAGCCCTGATCAGATGTCCCTGCTTACCACAACCAAAACATTCTGCAGCCTCTGATGTTGTAAACAGAATGTAATCGAAATCATCAATTCTTAATTTGAACGTCAGATTCAGTTCCTCACTCCTATTGTTAAGAATCCTATAAACAAGTCGTCAGTGAGAAACAACGTGCTGCAGCTGGGGCGATTTACACTCCGACACTGCTCTTCATGGGGAAAGAGTCTCCCTGTATCGTGACTGTTCTCTAATCGGAATCTCACCTCCAGTAGATGGGGGCCCATTAGAAATGATTATCTGGTTTTGCAGAAATGGCGAGTGACATTACTCACATCAATGATTCATTCACAGTGATTTCATTTCCAACAACCTCTGCACTTTGTCTACCTTGTCCAGAAAAACCACCACAACACTATTCATTCTAGCTGCTGGGACCAGCAACGTTAGCAACAGCCAAAGTTCAGTTTACCACTGAACGAGGGAAGCTTGGCGCCATCTTACTGCCATGCTTTCTGGTCGGCTTGGTGAACTCCATGTCTGCCCACCAATGCAGCCATCCATGAAAAACAATACATAAAACTTCCCAAAACCCTCCAGAGAAACATCAAATACAGTAAACACCTGATGAACCCAATGCTACAAACCATTTACAAAAATCACAGAAATGAAAACGATAGAAAATCCCCTCAAATACAATCCTACACTGAGCCCTCACTCAGAGACAGACAGACAGACAGACAGACAGACAGACGGAGAGAGAGAGACAGGGGGGGGGTCTATAAATCTTCTTCACTTAGTTCACTGAGTTTTTCAAAATCAACCAGCTTTCATTTACTCAGGTGATTGTCTACTCAATACCACAAATACCCATTAATCTTCTACCACCATCAGTGAGGGGCAGGGCAGCCAGGGCAACGGACTGCCACTCTTGACCCTGCTTGACTCCTGTGGAGTACCACTGCCTCTGGCCCACTGCCACAGCAGCCCAGACCACTTCAACCAGCCACTTACAGAGGAGCTGAAGAGGGAGGCCTGATGGAGAGGCAGGACACAGGCTTGTGACACAGCTTCTGTAACTGGTGTCCACCAAGCAAACAGACTGCTCAAACAGAAGGATACTCGTTGGAGTGCTTGGAAAGGTATTGGAGTTGATTGGAGCCAATTTGCTCAAGTTGCACAACAACACGAGAGAAATGCTACAAATGGGTAAAAAGAAGTTGAGACAATGAGGCAATGATGTATCCGAGTGTCAGGACCGGCACCGAGCACCTACTGCCGGTCTAATCGGTTTGATACAGGTGCACTTTTCATTGTTTGCTCACTTATCATCATTGTCTTCCTTCCTTTCCTTCCTCTGCTGTCTTGGTTTCTCTTTTTCCCTACCCGGACTACTTTCCCTTCTCACTCTTTTGGCTTCTGGCTACTATTCCTCTCCCCCTAGCGTGGCCTCTGACTCACTGCTCTGACACCTCTTCATCGGGGAGCGGGGCTAATCTCTTTGACCCACCACATCCTCTTTACACTCTTCTGCAAAGCTTAAGTTAGGGCCTTTAATACAACACACTGTGACTCTGTGTGTGTGTGTGTGTGTGTGTGTGTGTGTGCCTGCTACCGAGGAGGGAGGCTGTTTGTGATACTTCAATGTGTCTGTCTCTGTCTGTGTGTTAGCCTTCTAAGGTCATTGAGCTCTTGGACATATAAATGACATCAGGGAAAAAAAGCATCCCTTGCTCCTTTTGAAAAGCCAGTAGTAAAGTACACACGAAACCCTGATAAACCCAATCTATTGAGCTCTTCCTCCTCTTCCAACTGCTACTACTAGAACTACCACTACTACCACTACTGCTGCTGCTGCTGGTAGTAAACCGGCTTGAGAAAAGAGGAGTATAACAGCTTAAGTGAACCTAAATTAATTAGCTGGCATAACCTGTCAAAGAGGAGGCATGATAGGAGGTGTCTCTTTATGTGAGAGAGAGAGAGGGGGGGGTATGAAATCAAACTCTACCTCTGATGAAATCTTACACTGCTGATAAACAGGCAGGTCTCATAGTTCCTGCCTTAAGCAGGCCTACCCTCCTCCATACGCCGAGACACACACAACTTGATTTAGCAGATGCTTTCATGTAAGGCAACATACACTGAGGCAATGAGTTGGCCTGTAGAGCATTAGGAGTCTGAGCCACAGACTCTAACTGGAGACTTGTGTCAACCTCAGTTTGAACTTCCAGTCTCTTGCAGGAAAGCCAAAGTTCTTCCCCACTGAGCTATCCAGCTGCTATGTACACAAACGCACACAGCCTCTTACATTTTATTGCACACAAACACACACCACCGTATACACAGTGCACTCTCCTCACTCACACACTTCCCACTCATTACCCAGCACTCTCCTCACCCTCCAAACAAGCATCCATTGACAGACTGTGGTCGCGACTTCTCTCCAACACATCCCTGGGGTCAAAGGGCATCTATGTAGTACGAGGAGCACAAGAGGGGTTCAGGGGCCTTTAGCTGGGGCGGATGAGCATTTGAGGGGTGCCTGGTTGGGGGGGGCAGCCATATTCTATGTAGTTCCCTAAGGAGCAAAGGGCCAGGGGGACTGGAGGGGGGGCACATTGCTGAAGAATACTTCTGATAATGATGTTATTTGTGCACTTGCAAGGCCTGTTCAGCAGCTGTTGACAGTAATGATGTAGTGTGTGTGTGTGTGTGTGTGTGTGTGTGTGTGTGTGTGTGCGTGTGTGTGTGTGTGTGTGTGTGTGTGTGTGTGTGGAATTAATGATTCTCAGTTCTCCTCCATACCAGCTGCTGACTGAGGCAGGAAACGAATGATTGATGGGAATTATTGATACCTCCCTCCCTCAGAAACATGCACACGTACATTCAGAGTCCTGATGCCCAGACATGCTGAATTCTTGATGGGATGTTTAGTTAACTTCTCTCCTTCCTTCTCAAAGCTCAGACTCATGACTCAGAAAGAACAACAAATAGCCTACTACATTTTACATAACCCCCTCACCCCCCATGAGCCTCTTCACCCTGTATTCAGAGTCTTGGACACTTTCACTAATGTGTGGGATGCTTCAAAAGAGGACAGACAGCCACAGAAACATGGGAACCATCTCATCCGTCTGCTTAGGACTATCATTTGTATGGTCAGGTGTTGTCACTGTGACATATACTCTGAGGCTTTGTCCTGATACACAGGATCTGATGTAAACACTCCTTGTGGTAAGCTTATGTAGTCATGTCCATCCATCCATCATCAATCGCTTTTCTGGAATCGAGTCAGAGTCATGCCTATCTCGGTGTTCACTAGGTGAAAGGCAGGGAAACACCCTGGACAGGTCACCATTCCACAGCAGGGCTTGAGAAGTTAGGGAAAGTATTTTATTGCCAGACCAAGGCTGGCGGAATTTAGCCTCTGCACCCGACCCATCCTATTGTATAGGAGCAGTGAGCAGCCACGACGTGGTGCTCAGGGAGCAGTTAGGGGTTCAGTGTCTTGCTCAAGGACACCTCCACATGCTGTATGCAGGACCGGGGATCAAACCTGTGACCTTCTGATTGCCAGACGACCGCTCTACCCACTGAGCTATGCCGCCCCGATAAGAACAGACAGTATACTTGACCGTAGCCAAAAGGCTGGGAAGCGATAGGGTTTTGGGGTCTTGGTCAGTGACACTTCGTCATGCTGTCTGATGGAACCAGGGATCGAACCATGAATTATCAATTTCAGTCACAATTAAATCTCTGAGAGGTTTCCATTCAAATGGGGAGAAATCCATCACACAATACACTAAATGAAATGTACTACAGCCTCTGTCCTTAGACTCATCACTCAGATAACAATCATAATGTCCCTTACAGGGACAATGCAAATTAATGATCATTTAGAATGTAAACAGAAAATGATGTAGCCACCAGGCTAATTTTCATCTGTTGGCCCACGCAATTGGAGTTTCAGTGCCTTGTTCAAGGACCCTTCGACGTGCTTTCTGAAGGAACTGGAGATTAAACCACTGATCTTGTGATCACTAGCTGACTGCACTACCTCCTGATCTAGACCACCCTTAAGATGAAGAAAACTCACCAGGAAACCAAGCAGCTCGTGAATAAGAGGGTGAAACCTGAGGAAGAGCATTGGAGGAGGGCGACCTTTCCAATGACAGACAGATGTGAAGTAAGTGCCGAGTGGGCATTGTAGAAATGCATGTAGAAATAAAACACCCAACAAAAACATGTCATAACTAGACTCTGGGATGAGAAAACAATGCTAGAAGAAAGTGAATTAGGCTGTGGTAGTACCCCATGCAGGAGTATGTGAGGCCTCTTCCTCAACACCAGCACAGAGCAGCAAAGTCATCCGAGTGCCGGGAAAAAGAGCAGAGCTCTCCCAAAAAACAGACCCAGACATATGGCCCACACAAACAGAGAAAGTACAGAGTGAGGATTGTGCTTCGCCAAAGCCGTCACAAATGCTGAGGAAACAGTCATACACAACAAATACAAAAGGCAAACAAGAGTCTCCAGAGAGGCCAGTGCCTGGGTCAATGAGAACAGAGGATGCGGTGCAGACAGAGGCATCATTGCATCCATCATCGTTCTGTTCCCAGCTGCATCAGTTCCAGGCCTGCAGAGCGAAGAAGAGTAATGCATTCTCGTCCCATGGCGTCAACAGGCAGATTCATACCAAAGCCCCTTTTCGAGAAGTCGGTTCACTCGGAAGCCATCTTTGAAACACTGCCAGACGGTAAGTTCCTGATCATTGAAACTGGACTCCCATTGTTTGCAGTAGGGAGTCATCTATCACTCAAGTGCTGAGACACAAGTCATCATTTCCATGTCTTCTATAGGAACACAAGCAAATTGTCCACGACACGGAGTGTGGAGGTTTGTTCTGTTTTCACAGAAAAGGGGTCTTTATTTTCCCACTTTGCTGATGCTTATATTCATCCACTGTTCGCTGCCTGCCCATTTGTGGGATCTGATGTAAATAACGTCACTGCAACCACGTGGATCTATAAATGTATGATTGTCAAACTTCATTTATGATTGTCCTGACGAGGGAGCTTTATTTGGCCCATTTCAGCAGCAGCAGGACTTCATGGGCTCTGACGTTGTCAGCGTAGCATTCTAAACGGCCCTACTGTGACTGATAGAGTGAACCACCTCCAGCAATTCTAGCTGTCTGTTCTCATATCCCCTCAGCAGTCAAACACAGTGTATGTTAGGGGAACGCAAAGGCTTTCAATTTCCCCCTGCTGATATAGGAATATCTTCTCTTATCTCTCAACATAGCTGGTGGAGTGATTCCTACAGGCAGGACCTGAAGCTCAATGCTAGCAAACAGCCATTCTACCAGTCAATCAATAAATTGATCAATCAATCATCCAAAGTTGATTAGTGCATCCTTTTTAGCCATCCAGGTTTGTTTGCATTGAAATGTGACATAACGGGCTTCTGGGGAATAAAAGTCAGCAAACCAGTAATAAAAAACCCCTAAGTGCAATAAAATGAACACAAGTAAGAAGCAATAAATCAAGTCAAAGCAACTCTAAAAGTATGTTAGGTCTTAAAACAGGCTGGTGGGTCAACAGGACCCCCTGACACACAATTCAATAGACTGGGGCCATACATGCCAACAGACCCATCTATCCATAGTCACCCGTTTGGCATAGCTCAGGAGCTAGGGCAGTCAGGTAGGAATCAGGAGATTTGTATTTAGCATTTTTAGATCCAGACAGGGACACTGCATATTAATGGACATTTAGAGTCAAATGTAAATATGCCAGATTCAGCTCCCAGGCTAATTTTCCAACTGCTGTAGCACCATTACAGCAGCACACATGACGCCTACAAACCTCACTCTACATGCTGACATGATGACTAGTACAGACTAGCAGCCATACCACCTAAAACTCACTCTGCATAGAAACAAGCCCTCAGCATATCTTCAAGCTGATGTTACAACAAATCCTGATAATTCCTCAAATTCACAGGATTCAGGCCCTGAAAGCAGCACAGAGCACCTCATTTGAAACTCTCGACACAATAAACAAGCCCTTACACATGAAATGCAGAGAACACTTCCAAAAGCCATGTTGTCATTGTCTGGTAAATGAAGCAGGAGTTGGCAAATCCCTCACTTGGCATCATGCTCCAGGTCTGTGAGGCTGGATGTGAAAGCACTGACTGACCAAAGGCACCTCTCCATAGAGGCACTAGACAGCCACCTCTAGAGACTGCCCGAGTTGACCTGTTCAAGTTTTCTTTATGAACTCCTTCAGAGGAGGCGGGACAGGGCCATGATGGCTTTATAAACCAAGGTAGAATCAGCATATTTCACTGCTCCCAGCTCAGCATGCCACAGTCCTCTGGCGTGTGACAATGATGGAACACATTGAGGTTTGTCTCCTAGTTTTACCACTGGTTTGTACAGTGTCCATAGGTCTTAGTGTGGACTTACATGCCACTGCCCAACTTGTTATACGGTAAGTCTATGTGGTGTAATCCCTGCATCAAAGTATCATTTGGATGACTCAGTAGTTACAAACCCAAAGTTACACGAATGGAATTGAATTCTATTCACCAATCTTTTCACTTGTTTAAAGCTGAGCTGTGAATCCATAATGACTCCTACATGTCTGAACTCATGTGACTCGTGTGGCGTCGGTCTGAGTACAAACCCAGCAGGGCTCGTTTCAGCACCTGCCTTTTAGAACAGAAACATGCAAACAGTTAGGACATTGAGAACTAATTGAGAACATGCTAGCAAGTTAGAAAAGTTAGCCGAAGCAGCTGATGGTTCATGTGCAGAGTAATGTTGGTTTTTAGCATGCACATACACAACTTTATCATCAGCACACAGCTGACAAGCTACATTAGATGGACAGTTATTAGGTACATCTTTAACATAAAGACTAAAGAGGAAAGGCCCAAGAACCGTTTGATCCCCAGTTCCTTCAGAAGGCATGTCAAAGTGTCCTTGAGCAAGACTCTGGACCCCTAACAGCCCTGAGATGACCAGTGACCTGTCCAGGGTATTTCCCTGTCTTTCATTCAATGAGTGCTGGGATAGGCAGCAGCATGACTGTGCAACTTGACTTCAGATATATCAAAAGGTTCCCAAGCTAAATTTCTTAGATCTCCATCCATCCATCCGTCCATCCATCCATCCATCCATCCATCCATCCATCCATCCATCCATCCATCCATCCACCACTTATTCTAAGTTGGGTTGCGGAGTCACACTGGAGCCTATCCCAGCATTCATTGGGCAAAATGCTGAGAAGCACCCTGGACAGTGTGCCGGTCCATCTCTGGGCCCAGAGTAGCTAGGGGCTCCGTGTCTTTTTTACAGATACCTCGACACACATTCTGTAGGGGCTGTGGATCTAACCACCAGTCTTCCCATTGCTAGGACACCACCCTTCCTCCTGAGTTCTACCTGGGCTAAATTTACTAGCTCTGCATTTTGATAAAGCTGTCAGAGAATCTGGGGCCCCCATGAGTTGTGCACCTTGAAAGTAAATCAGAAAGATAGGAAGGTGCTAAAACGACAGCCAGAATTCAAAAGTCAATCTTACCGTAAAATCACAAGTGCTGTGCATCTGAAAGAGA
>OMLC01098141.1:0-10900 GCA_900302585.1 Regalecus glesne
TAAAAGCACATTCACATGCACGAACCTCTACCTCAATCTACATCTCCATGTCCAGGTACAAGCAAACATGCTTTGTCTACAACCACATGAAGCACAGAAGAAGAAGATGATGATGCAGAAGAAGCTTTATCTATTTGTCATAGTATATAAATACAAGGAAATGTGTTCTCAGCATTTGACTCTTAATCAGACGATTAGTGGTTCACTTTCCGGTTCCTCCAGAAGGAAAGCTGATTCGTCCTTGACCAGGACATGAAACCTGTAATTGCTGTAAAATCTGGCATGTTTGAATTCTAAATGTTCATCAATATAAACTCACCTTACAAAATGGGATGATGAGGATTATTACTATTATTAACACTAATACTAATAACAATAGCAATAATAATGATAATGATAATAATATCATTATTAATATTATCATTACTTGTACTTTTGAAAAATTTGTGTACAAGCATATTGGCCTGTGCATACAGTTTGTAAAATTATCATTGTGTGTCATGAGAAGCTGGCTTAGCTCAGTGGGTAGAGCGGTCTTCTGGAAATCAGTAGGTTACAGGTTAAATCCTCAATCCTGCCAAAATCATGTCGAGGTGTCCTTGAGCAAGACACTGAACCTCTAACTGCTCCACGAGTGCCACATGGTGGCAGCTCACTGCTCCTATGCAATAGGATGGGTTACAATGCAGAGAAATCCTAATGTCCCCTTGTGGGACTGATAAAGGAATCTATTTTTTCTATTATATATCATCATCATCATCATCACATAAAATTCCTGATGATGTGACTCAAACGTCTTACTTTATTCAGCCAGGCATCATCATCATCATCATCATCATCATCATCATCCTCATCATAGTTTTCATCATTATTATTATTATTATTAGTATTAGTAGTAGTAGTATTAGTAGTCATAGTGTTGGTGATGGTGATAGTAGTAGTAGTAGTAGTAGTATTAGTAGTAGTAGTAGTCATGGTGTTGGTGATGGTGATAGTAGTAGTAGTAGTAGTAGTAGTAGTCATAGTGTTGGTGATGGTGATAGTAGTAGTAGTAGTAGTAGTAATAGCATTATATTAGTATTGTTGAGCCGACAAATCTCCCATGCGTGATTTGTTTTTACTCTCAAATTTTCTTAATGTTGTTCTTTCAGAAATACATCCATGTCCGTTCGCATTCCTATTTTAACGGTTTCTGATGCTCTCTGGCCTCAGCCGTTGTAAACGCTGCATTGCAGGACAGTGCGTTACATTGGCTTGAAACCAACTCAGCAGCACATTCGACACAAGTTGAAAATGTTGAGAATGCAAAAATAATTTGGCATATTTGTGGAACAAATTCAAAACCAAAACTTAATATCTCATACAAAATGACATATATTCTTTGAATGATAATAGTAAAGCTACTTTATATTGTCATATTGTGTATTATTGCATTTGTATGTGTTTAGTGGTGTTTTGGTTTGCCTTGTTTTGCTCAACTTCTGTAAAGGGTCCTTTAATATTTTGAAAGTTTTCATACAAATAGAAGCTAAAATTATTTTCGTGGTTATTTTTATTGTTATTATCGTCATTATTATTATTATTATTATTTACTCATTTATCCCGGTGTTGGTATGCCTATCATCGAATCTGCAGACAAGAGTAACCGGCTGGATTTACCCACATTCCCAACATGGCTGCTGTTGGGTAGTGTTATCATAACTTCCAGGTGGTATCTTTATGGATTGTTCGTCTCTTGTTTGAGCCCACTTTCTCTCAGTAAAGGCAACACGGTTGAATACGGTCCAGGATGTACCGCCCCGGAGTGCCAAAGAAGGAGCAGCAAAAGAGAACAGCGAAGAAGGATGCCAGTGACAGCGACAAGTACGCCGACCTCTTGGTGTTCGGCTACGCTTGCAAGGTGTTCCGGGACGACGAAAGGGCTCATTTCCACGAGCAGGGCAAACACCTCATACCATGGATGGGCAACAAGAACATCATGATCGATAGGTCGGTTGAACAAACTTAAAAAGGAATCGTTGTCCTAACAATCTATCCCCTTGCCTCGCAGAAGGGACCCCTCTCGGAGCTTTGTCTTTGTGCAGAAGGAGACGCGATGCCTTGTAGAATATAATCACTGCAAGCCAAAGATGTATATTATTGCCTCTTAAATTGTCTCTGGACACTGTGAACTGCGAATAAGCCGTAGCCTGAATCTTTATGATATCATGTCACGAGTCTAACCCTTCTCAGGTCTGTCTAGCCATGTGCTGTTAATGCACGTCACGGCCATCAGTAGATGTGGATGTTGATGTATGTTTTGATAAGTGGACAGTCATGACCAGAGATAGACCTGAAGATGCTTGGGCTCCATAAACGACAAGGTGGTCAAGGGGTATCCTTGAGAAAGCTTTGCTTCTTGGCGTGTTGGGAGAATGTCCTCTGTGAGCCAGTTATCCCACGTAAACATCCAGTGTGGACAGCATGGAAGTAGGATTTAGGGTGAATTGACATTCGACTCAAACCAAGCCGTTCTTCACCGTCCCTGGAGGCCCATTGCTATTGGTTTAAAGGCATGTTTACTCAAAACAGGTCTGCCCACAAAAGCCAGAGAAAATTCTTACCCAACTCGAATGTTATTGCAGATAAAGTGGTTCTCCTCCAACTTTACCTTTCAAACTGAATCCTTTCCAAGATGCCGTCAGTTTTTCTAAAATGTTTTGCCTGTCTTTATATGCATTTTCATTTTGAACTAGTTAAGAATGGCTAACATCGGCTTCCACATGTTCATCCTTATTGAACCATTTCAATTTGCATTTGCAATTTATGTTCTGTTTGTATGGCCTATGTCTATGTCTTTATCACATAACCCAGTTCTTTACTCAGCAAGGTAGGCTAAGGGGTCCTGCCAGACCCCGAATGCCAACCCCAGCTCTCCCTTATGCTTGTCTTCATGAAGAAACCGCAACTGAGAGATGGCGTAGAGGAGCGAACGCAGGAAAATGTCGTCCGTTTGGGTTCTAATGGATAAGTATTTTTGTGCTCGGGTTTGTGTGAATGTAATTCTCTTTGCAGATGTAGACGTAATCATGAGTTACAGGGGGAATTGAACCCTGTAAGGTAAGAGGCGAGTTGTTTTCTTTTTTGTGTGTTGATGCTGGGTTGTTGATATAAAGACATTGTCCAGAGAGGAATGACGTAGCACCATTCAGTTAGCTAGATAACTTCATGGCAGTATGTAGGATTAGGTGTAGACTGCTCAGGGAGTTGTATAAGCTCCCAGTATATTGACAAGATCTCTACCACTCGTGCTGTAGAAGTACAGTCCTCGGCTGATGTAGCACTCTTTTCATATTTACATGTTCTTGGTTTTAGGTCTTCCCTCTAATGCATGGTAAGTAAGTCCATGTTGTGTAGGTAAACGTTTGCATCCCTATCTCTAACATTGTTCTTCATCCAACAGATACGATGGGCGTGGTCACTTACATGACCTCTCGGAGTATGACAGTGGATCGTGGAATACATCCTATCAGTTGTCAGAGGAAGAGGCCAGGATTGAGGCACTGTGTGATGAGGAGAGGTACCTGGCCATGCATACCGACCTGCTGGAAGAGGAGGCCAGACAAGGTTGGTAGACCGCTTCCTATGAACATCAGCTCAGCAATGTTACCTAGAGATATGTCAACATCCATTTTTAATAATCCAGGTAAGGTAGTCAGAGAAAGTTGGATCAGTTCATCTGGACATTATGTCGATTGGGAGAAGTGTTTCATCACTCATGTGACTTCTTCAGTCTCAACTTAGTGCAAGTGTCCCTACAAACTGCATGGTTACATAATGACCATAATATATGGGGAATCGATTTGTTTTTATTTCCCAAGTTTCTGGTCTAATGACCACCCAAGCCACTTTACATTGACCGAGCTTGGGGATCATTGTGTCTTTGTGGATGGATGGTATTAATTGATGGATATTTGGCATATAGCTGTAGCTACTCTTGGTGGTATATCTGTTTAATATTTTCCTTAATTATTGTGAAGCATTTATCTAAAAGTTCAAAAACAGCTTTCCACTGTTTGTGGCCATGGTGTTGATAAAGGGCAGGTCATACCAGGTGATGTGTTGTTTTCTGCTCCATTTACTGTTTTGCTGGCTATGGACATTCGGCGGTGGATTGTACTGTAGCTTTAAGTTGAAGCCACTCTTGTAAGGCTTCATGGTATGAAGGGGGGGCTGCTTCATTGAAGATAGATTCATTCGATGATATGTTTAAGAGCCTCCTCTTGATGCTCTGAAATCTCTTTCAAGATGGAG
Source organism: Regalecus glesne (assembly GCA_900302585.1). NCBI lineage: Eukaryota > Metazoa > Chordata > Actinopteri > Lampriformes > Regalecidae > Regalecus > Regalecus glesne. The sequence continues at coordinate 4,294 of OMLC01098141.1, forward strand.
GGAGCACGATTGCTGTCTTCATAGACATGCTCCAGTTTGTTATAGGGTTTCATATATGTTTTGTATGGGCCATTCTCAAGGCCCAATGACTTGTCTATAAAGTCAATGCATTTCTTATTTCGTTCAATCATAGTTTCAAGACCATTGCATGTGAATATATGTCACATTTTCTTCAGGAATACTTCAACCTCTCTTGGATGTATATATCCAAATGTTCCTCATCACTAGGCTCACTTGGCAACTGATGACTGTGTGAAGCATAAAATAGACTTTTATTGCACAAGATTGAGATAAATCACTTGAATTGTAAAGACCTCCTTTTTATTTTGGCTCATTCTGTTTTTCAGCGGTTGCTTCAGTGGATTTTATAGTTTACAGTTGTTTTTATAGCTTTATAGACGCAATGGGGACGGCATGGTTCAGTGATTCGAGCACTTGTCTGGCAATCGGAAGTTTGCAGGCTTGATCCCCACACCCAGAGAGAAGCGTGTCGAGGTGTCCTTGAGCAACACACTGTTCCCCTAACTGCTCTGCCTTGTGATAGACTGGTGACCTATACAGGGTGCACCCTGCCTTTGGCCCATTGAGAACGGAGATAGGCTCCAGTTCCCTGTGACCCGATTTTGGATAAGTGGTTGACGATGGATGGATGGATGGATAGATGGGTGAATGGATAAATGGATGGATGGATAGTTATAATGACAAAGCTGGGTGAAGGAAGCAAGCCATGTAAAATCTTTGATGAAAGTCCTCCTCAGATGACCACTTAACATCACCTCATCAGCTCCGATAACTAATGTAGAATGTCCAGAGGATCACTGAGGCACCATTCTGTCATATGGTCAAGCACAAGACTTATTTGCTTATTTCAGGAGACCATCTTTCACGTGAAATCATTAGATCACCGTTTTCTTGGATTTGATTTCTGATTTCAGCCTTGCGTTCATCATAAAGGGATTGGTCTTAATACCACATTACAGGTTCAATTTCTATGGAAATGTTCATGTCTCATCCAGGACACTTGCTTCCCAGTCATTGTACATTGTAATGAGGCAGGATACTTTCATGACAAAGCACTCTTTTGAAAGACAGATTTGACAACTATGATTGAATTAAGAAGCCAACGTTTGGGTGAAATATTTGGTCTTATACCCAAACTGACAGGTTGGAAAGAGCCAGATAATGGTTTGTGTTACATTCCCTAACTGATTACCATACACAAACATGCACGTATGAGGTTCATCCCCAGCATTCTTTGTCCTTGAATTTGGAGGCTTGACCCCATTTGCTCAGGCTATTACCCATCTGTCCAATGAAGGGACAGCAGCAAAGTATTAGGACTGTTGATAGTTCTAGGGGACATTCTGCCCTTGATTCTTAATGATGCAATTTGTATTGAATTTCAATAGAGAATGGCTGAAGTCTGGCTTAAAGTAATTATGACTTTTCTGTCTCCAGTCAAATTTTGAGTGTCTTCTTTGGTGCCATAGCCTGGTGTACAGCACCCCACCTAATCATCCTACCCACAGACCCATGCAAAATCCCCCATCTTGCCTCGCATACATTCATGCTTTGTGAACTGTTTCTGTGAAGACGGGTCACAAAGTCATGCTGGAGCCTATCCCGGTGCTCACTGGGTGAAAGGCAGGGAACCACCCTGGACAGGTCAACATTCCACCATGGGGCTTGAGCAGTTAGGAGTTCAGTGTCTTCCTCAATGACACTTCAACATGCTGTCTCTGTGTGTGTGTGTGTGTGGGGGGGGGTGATGAAACTGCCAATTTCTGATTACTAGATGACTTCCCTGCCTCCTGAGCTGTAACTCCTACATGATCCACCTGTGTTGTTATTACAAATGAAACAAACAAGCTGACGATGATTTTCCACCATGTCTAATGATCTTCCTCACAGAGGAGGAGTACAAGCGCTTGAGTGAGGCCTTGGCTGATGAAGGCACCTACAACGCTGTGGCCTTCAAATACAGTGCTGACTACTATGACCCTTCCCAGCCAACAGAAGAAGAAGATGCCAACAAGCGGGCTGGTGAGAACATACTCTTTAAACAACAGCGTGTATCTAAGAAATCAGACAGGGAGCTGGTCAATCGGTCAATGTATAAAACGTATGTAAGGTTTACAGTAGCGGTCTGGTAGACATGGTAAAGGCAGTCTGTAGAAGTTGATTTTCTAACAGCACTGTTGGAGATCTAGTTGAATTCTCTGATGCTCCTTTAATTTTTTTACATGGGTTTTTATTTGTCAATACTGATAATGAATCAGACCAAACTAGCAAAGATTAGAAAAAAAATAATCTTTATGATTTCACTTCATGATCAGTTCATAATGAGAAATAAAATACGCAGAGTTCTTTATGATATTGATTACCTCATGCATTGTAGGCCAAACAGCATCTTCTGCAGGATGCACTAACCACATATGTAGTGCAGAGGTTGTGATGTTATTAATCAGGATCTGTCACCGTGATGTACGGGGCTGTGAAAATTCTGTCAGTCTGGTTTTGGCCATTTTATTTATTCTCATGTTAGCCAATAGGATATTCTGTGTAGCCTTTTGTTTTATGTATGAATTGAAATGCTTATGCTATCAGCACCACAGCAGGCTGTGCTTAACAAGAATGATAAATTATGGAAAGATAAAAAGGAGCTACTACATTACTTTTGGACCCTCCTGTTAGGGTTCACCACAGCAGATCATCATCTCCATCTCTTCCTGTCCTCTGCATCTTCCTCTGTCTCACCAGTCACCTGCATGTCCTCCCTCACCACATCCATAAACTTCCTCTTCTCCTGGCAGCTGTATATTCAGCATCCTTCTCCTAGTACACCAGTTTCTTTCCTCTACACATGTCCAAACTATCTCAGTCTTGCATTTTCAGTGAGGCAAGAAATTGCGGTGACATTGTGAAACACAATGAAAAGCTTTTTGTCATACACTCAGAGTATGAACATAGGAATAGTGACTGAATTGTGTGAAACGTTGAAATAAGGATAAACCGATGCATCTGACTGGCAGCAGCCAGTCATTGAATAAAAGTATTGAATAAAAATGTAATGTGATTTGCTGATAACGTCATGGATTATCTTCATGTAAACCTTTAAATCCTGTTCAGAGTTTGACGAGATCAGAGCAAAGGGCAGGGGATCATAGCAGATATGTATGATTATGAATGACTGCATGATAATCCCATGGTTTTGCACCCTCTACAAATACCCAACAAATAAACAAATGAAATGGGCAGCAGAAGAAGAAGCAGAGCCAGAGGAGCCAGAGGAACCGTTCATAGCACCTCCAGGGCTGACGATCCCCCCGGATGTGGAACTGGTGAGTGTTAAGAGTGCCTATATCTGTCTTTTGGATGAAACAACGATGGAAATCTACCCTGGTTTAACCTAATTTAATGTTTGAGTTGAATTCAAATAATTAATTTGTGTTACCACAAAATTCTTAGAATCTCTTAAATATGACTAAGCACCTCAGTTATGTATTCTATAGTAACATTAATTTTATTAGAAAAAGTTATGGACAAAAATAATTCCTTGTCTTCCTCCAGCCGGCAACTACGAAGACCCACGCCATCATTGAGAGGACGGCCAGCTTCGTGTCTCAACAAGGAGCTCAGTTTGAGATTGTACTGAAAGCCAAGCAGTCTGGCAACTCCCAGTTTGATTTTCTACGCTTTGACCATTACCTGAACCCTTATTACAAACACATCCTGCGAGCCATGAAGGAAGGGCGATACAACACACCCTCTAATAACAAGGAGGAGCAATCAAATGGTGAGTGTTGTAGATGGTGAACCATAGATTTAACCCTACATTCAACTGGAAGCCAGGGTAGGAAGATGCCAGAATGGGAGAAACATGTAAAAGTGAGTTGAAATTGAGTCTGGGGTGAAACTTTCCTGATTGAATCTTCAATTTCTGCCTTCTGAGAATGTTTGGTGCACAGCTCAGGACACAGTTACTATAATTCACATCATCTCTCTCCCATACAATGGCTCAAATATTCTCTCTCTTTACATCTTTCCTAATCTACTTCTCTATTTTTAATCTTCTTGAAGACTCTGAGTCAGATGATTCAGATGTGGATGGAGAAGGAGGCTACCTTCATCCAAGCCTGTTTGCCCCTAAAAAGAGTTCTCGCCTGGAAGAGCTGATGAAGGTAATGTTTCATGCATTTATTGTTTTCGGTAATCCTGTATACCTACCGTACGAGAGTTTAGAAACACCCATTTCATATCTTTTTCCCCATAGAATTCTTCACAGGGGGTTGAGGGGAATTATTATGAATAGGAAACGATGGTGCCACTATCTTATTTTTGAAGTCTTCTTACTATATTTTAATATCCTTCTTCCCTGCCCAATGTTATCGTTGTAAGAGCAAGAACGGAGACCTAGATTATTTGTACTTAAGGTAAAATCTGGTTATAGGCCTCAACTTCTTATTAGTTCTGTCTATTGATGTATTTTAAAAAATATATATTTAAAAGAAATATTTGCAGATCGTAAATAGTAAATGGACCTGTGCTTATACAACACTTTTCTAGTGTAGCTACTACTAAAAGGACTTTAGAATGAACACCTCATATTTACTGTGCACTGTGGTGGGATATAAACCTATAATGCAGACTCCCAGGCATGAGCTCTTCCACTGGGCCACCACAGCTCACACTATGCAGATGACTTGCATTTTTACAATCAAAGATGAATTATTAGTGGGCCTTGATTTCATGATTAATTTAGTAAAGTACCTGGATAACATGGCCCTTCCATAGACATTTTTCAACCCATGTGTTGTAAGACTAAGTTTATCTGCCATCAGGTGTTTCTTCTTCATTTCCTCATTTGTTATTGCAATCTGTCTTTATAATGTCAGTTGGCATCCCAGGACAAAACACTTTTTAAAAGTGGTTTTCACAATATTTAATAGTTAAATATAGACATTTTAACAGGCACATCTTTTTGTAGCCTCTACAAGTCATGGACCCTGATCATCCACTGGCAGCACTTGTGCGAAAAGCCAAACTGGAAAGAAATGGTGCCATTGTGGCAGCCAAAGCAGCGGAAATTGCAGAGCCAGCAGCTTCCAGTGTGCCGACATCGTATACTGCTGACAGTGAGTATACTTTTTTATTTTTGACTAAAAGAACAGGCAGCTATAAAATCAATTGCTAGGGGATGTATGTATTAGCTTTCAGTGGGGTCTGGTTCGTCTCAGTTTAACTTTGACCAGCAGCAGTTGTTGTTAACCCAGCCTTGACCAATCCCATATAGAGCCTCGACCAATACGGTCGAAGTATAGTCTCTCATATCTGCATGAGGATTTGGTAAAATTTTACGTCGGATGCCCTTCCTTTCACAGCCACTAACCCTATGGATAGGGGTAGCATGGTTCAGGAGGAATGGTGGTCGTCTAGTAAAAAGAGATTGGTGGTCCAATCCCTGGTCCCTGCAGAAAATAAATAATAATAATAATAATAATAATAATAATAATGATTCCCTTATCAGTCCCGCAAGGGGAAATTTGTTCTCTGCATTTTTGACCCAACCTATTGTATAGGAGCAGTGAGCTGCCACCATGTGGTGCTCGGGGAGCAGTTAGGGGTTCAGTGTCTTGCTCAAGGACACCTCCACATGCTGTATGCAGGACCGGGGATCAAACCTGCAACCTTCTGATTGCCAGACGACCGCTCTACCCACTGAGCTATGCTGCCCATAATCTTCCCCACACTTGATCCCCTGCAATTTGTATACTATCCAAACAGAGCCACAGAGGACGCCATCACCCACGTCCAACACGCCACCCTTTCCCACATGGTGGGGAGGGACACCTAATGTGAGGATGCTGTTTGTGGACTACAGGTCAGCATTCAACACTGTGGTGCTGTCCAAGCTTGTCAACAAGCTCAGGGATCTGGGCTTAAACGCAACACTGTGTGACTGGATCCTGGACTTTCTGATGGACCACCTCCAGATAGGAAGAGTGGACAACTACACCTCATCTCCAATGATAGTCACCATGGGAGTACCACAGAGCTGTGTCCTCAGCTCTCTCCTGTATTCCCTCTCCACCTATGATTAAGTGGTGATAAAGGCTTCAAACAGCTTTGGGAACTTGATGGAGGACACAGCAGTTGTGAGCTTGATGTCCCTCAGTGATGAGACGTCCTACATGGAGGAGGTCACCACCCTGGAAAAGTGTTGTCAGGACAACCACCTCTCACTGAACCTCTCCAAGACCAAGGAGGTCATTGTGGACTTCAGGAGAGGAGGACACACTCACCTCCCAGTCACCATCAGCATCACAGTGGTGAAGGGAGGGGACACCTCCACATATCTGGAGTTAACCTCCACACAGAGCTGACATGGACCAGCCACACCACCTCTGTTGTTAAAGAGGACCAACAGTGTCTGTGTGGCCTCAGGAGCCTAAAGCCATGTGGCCTGAGGCCCCACATCCTCAGGGACTTCTACCAGGACCCCCATAGAGAGCTGCTGACAGGCTGCTTCACCACCTGGTACAGCAGCTGGACCAGCAAGGAGCACCAGGCCCTGGGTAGGGTTGTGACACAGCCCAGCACATCACTG
>OMLC01098143.1:0-17150 GCA_900302585.1 Regalecus glesne
ATGATGATCTGCTGTGGTGCCCCCTGATGGGAGAGGCTGAGAGTAGTAGTAGTAGTAGTAGTAGTAGTAGTAGTAGTAGTAGTAGTAGTAGTAGTAGTAGTAGTAGTAGTAGTAGTAGTAGTAGTAGTAGTAGTAGTAGTAGTAGTAGTAGTAGTAGTAGTAGTAGTAGTAGTAGTAGTAGTAGTAGTAGTAGTAGTAGTAGTAGTAGTAGTAGTAGTAGTAGTAGTAGTAGTAGTAGTAGTAGTAGTAGTAGTAGTAGTGGTAGTAGTAGTAGTAGTAGTAGTAGTAGTAGTATTGGTAGTAGCTGTATTAGTAGTAGTAGTAGTATAGGTGGTAGTACAGGTCATTCTAGAGATATCTTTGTAAAAAGAAATGAGCTGGTTCCAGGTCACTGTAACTATTTCAGCTTTCCTCCATGGATTCAGTCTTGGCCTTATCATGTAAGCGACTTGTCTTGTGATGTCACCATTTGTTTCTTTTCCAGTTCAAATCAATGGTTTCCATAAACTTGACGCAGGTGTTATGCTAACAGCAGGGCATGCTAACCATACAGGAGACCGCATGAGACAAGCCTTACCTTGTCTCCAGGTGTGTCTCAGCACAGGGCTCACCCACATACAATTACATGAGTGGTCTCAGCTGAATGGAAGGGTGTGTACTTCTACACAGTGGAGAAATAACAAAATGGCCACTGTACAGTATACACTCACCCTTGCATATGTTGATTAATGACCGTTCTATACATATAACCCATATTTTCCTATTCAAACCCCACCATACAGCCATGTATGCATTAATAAGGTCACTGTTTCCCCATTTCATATTCATAAAACATTCTTGGACTTACACTATGGCTGAGGCTGTACCCAGCTACAGGAAAGGAAATCCTTCCTTTTACGACATGCAGTATTTTAAGTTTGACAGCAGAGTGTTTTGAGAAAACACCGGCTGCAGAAGCTGCTTGGGTACAGCAGCAGAGGAGGATGGATGGAGAAACACCACAAACTTGTCATCTTCTAAATTACCCTATGCCCCGTGTGTTTCCACAGGGAAAGTTCCAGTCTGAATTTACATTAGTGAGACTGCACGACTTGGAATCCTAAGGAACGCCAGAGGAGCTTGAGCGTGGTGTATCTCCATCCACGGCGTTGGTCTTTAGCTAGCCGGATTACAGAAAGCCTCATCCTGCTCTGAGATAAGTCTGGCTCATAAGCCATCTATGATCATGATAATTGAAAGTGTGATCGTGATAATACCATTGACATTAAATGTGGTGTTGAGGAATTACTGAAGCGTGCAAAATGGCTAAAAGGATCATTCTGAACACTGCACACCACATAAGTGCACACAGACACACACACACACAAACACACATTGCACTCCGGTGTGTGCAATGGCAAGGGATTTGTGAGTATAAGTGCTAATGAAAAGGTGCTATGTTGCTCTCTGACAAATGTCCAGAAATAGTCTGTTAATATACAGTGACCGGTTCCCCGGAGGCAGACCCTGCTGCTGTGACTCACTCCTTTAAAATGCTCAGGCCCAGCACTGTAGAGAGAGAGAGAGAGAGAGAGAGAGAGAGAGAGAGAGAGAGAGAGAGAGAGCTTTGCAGCATGTTATCCTGCCATCTCTGTGTCCGACCTGCCCTCCTGCTTTCTGTCTTTACATCAGCATTGATCACAGCACATCAGTAAAGAGCAGCACATCTATCAGTGCACGTCTTCAGAGTTGGCATCAGGAATACTAAAGCTGCTCTCCACGGTGTATATACACATACATGTGCACATGTGCGTATGCTCACACCAGCAGCACGTAAACACAGTTTAGTACAGCAACATTTACTTTAAGAGTTCAACAGACTGAGCGAGTTAAACTCTGTCTAGATTACAGAACACCTGCTGACATTTTTTACCAACACATACCACAGGACAAAGAAATGTCCTCAAAAAACTTTTTTTTATCTCCAGAACTACAAGAGGCCACATCTTCCTTTGTCATTATTTGTTGTGAATGAACTAATTTTCATGTTTTTCTAGTCTAGCGACCACTCAAATCCCTTTACAACATATGCCTACACTTACCAAGCATAGGGGATTAAGCCCAGATGACCTTTCCTGAGGACCCATGGTGGGATTGAACCCATGATACCCGACTTGGATGCATAAACTTTACCACTGAGCTACCACACCCTGCAGTCGTAATTGGGTGTAAATTTGCCTCTGACGCTGCATCCATCTTCTTTTTAGACCACAAGGCAGTTGCACAGTGAACAGCAGTGCAGGAGCCTGATCTTAATCTGGTAATTAAGTCTGATAAAAAGCATCTGCCTTTAGACGCACCTGTGTATCTTTTAGGTAGGATACCCCCCTGAGCTGTTACGGTCTTTAAAAATCATAATTCTCTCGTATGTTTTCCAACAGCGGCCGTCAAATAACTCTGGAAACATTAATGAAGATCGGCCTCTAACTGGTTATTTTGAAAGGGAGAGCCGAAAACCTTAGTGTGTGGTTAAGTGTACATTACTCATGCTGTGAAGCTGGAACATAGGATAGGGATGTTCCATTCATCATTTACACAGCAGAATGGCTGAATACTTTTGGGCCATACTGGCATTGAGTGGAGAGGGATGTCTTGTTATGTCATCCTCACAAACGACAGCCACTGATACACTGGAACCACACGGTTATGACCAGCAAGGCTATAGGTTGGGAATAGCTGTTATTAGTCCAGATTTTCATTTCACAGCAATATACATGTGAATTGGAAGAGGAAAAATTAGTTTGGGCCTCCATATTTCCTGCTATAAAATGTATTGTAATGGCATTAAATGAGGCTTGTCATCCTTGTAAATGACCATAAAGTATGGATGAAATGACTCACTAGGGATTTTTGACTCTCGAGTACCCCTAGCGGCCATATAGGGAAGTTATCATTGTTCCACAAATGTGTCAGAAACGGTGCGATTTGGTGAAATTAGACAATCAATTTCCTTCTTAATCTAGATCAGTTTTTGATGGTGGGAGGAAAACAAGAGCACCGGTTAGAAACCCAAGCAGACCATGCAAAATCCACACAGAAAGGACCTGAGACAGCCTGGGATTTGAACCCAGGACTTTCTTGCTGAGAGGCAACAGCGCTCACCATTGGACCAGGGTCATTAGTACATATTATTACATCTGCCCATTGTCAGATGCAATAATATGTGACTGCTCCACACAATCAGTCTGTTGTATTATTTTGGAGGTTGATTAGGTCGTAACGGACCTTTAACATTTATCTCCAAACATCTGGTTTGTGGAGACAAGAGACCATGGGACAGAGGAGATATGTAGGGGGAAATGGACTCCATTGAAGAGGCATGGGACCAGTAAGGAGTGACCATCTTCAATATAGGTTGTGATATCTCAATGCTGAAGTGGAGTGCAAGTGATGGCAGCCTGAGGGGGAGAACACTGAGACCACATGTCCCACAGCTACCACCCTGCACCAGCCATGACTGCAATACGCTGAAATAGCACTGTATTGGTTACACATATTTCAAATGTCTTTTAATCTTTCTTCTTTTGAAAAGAGACTCACTTGTAAGGGTGATCCACATCTCAATGTGACTTTCATGTTAAATAAAGCCAGCAGAAATACAGACACAAAATTGGAAATTCAAATGGACGTATTTGAAAGACTGCAGTCTTATGAATACCAAAGGCTGATACTGTACAAACACGCGAGAACAAAACTGCACCGCCACCCACCAGGCAAATATCTTCTGGAGGACAAATTCCACTGGTTGAAATTGAATCGTAAACTATAAAAAGCCAAGGCTTTCAGCGTTGGAAGAAAAGAGAGACGGGGATGAAGGTGAAGAGGAGAAAAGAAAGAATCGCTGCATTAAATGAAAGTTCACTCTCTTTCTCCTCATGCCCCTGCAGAAATCCATGCTGTGCTACCTGATTGAAATTTCCTGGTTTAATAGCTGTGAAATAAAGTAAAAGTTGGGGAGAGGGAGAGAGAAATATTACAAGGCAAAAGCAAGAGAGGAACTGTGAGAGTTAGAAAGAGACCGACAGAAACCCATTGGATGGATGGGGGGTGGGGTGGGGACAACTCCAAACCTCAGAAAACTCAAAGCGAACAGACAGACGCTCCTGACAGATGGTAGACCAATGACATGTTTTAAGACTGAATTTGGGATGGTCATAAATCACTTAAAGTAGTTTTTCACATGGTATCAAACATTTGGATCCACACCAGAATCATTTCTCCCCAACACCGATTTACCAGACTAACTAAAAGTACCCATGCAAAGAAGATAGGAGAAATATTACTTATTTGCCTTTGTACAAACATTTATTTTTTGCCAATTAAAAGCTTGTGTAGGCAGTCATTGCCTATCCGAAGTGTGGGTCTAAGAACAGGGTGTAGCATTAACATAAAACCCACTAAGGCAAATTTGCAATCTGTGCCAATGGGTCATACAAATAAACTTGACTTCACTTGATAGACAACAGCATTTGTTCTCTGCATTTAATCCATCCTATTGTATAGGAGTAGTGGGTGGATGCAGCACCCGGGGACCAAATCCAGTTCTCTTTCCTATGGCCTAATCCTTATTGCTTAATCCTAACATGCATACCTTTTTGATGGTGGGAGGAAACCAGAACACCCGGAGGAAACCCAGACAGACACGTAGAGGACATGCAAACTCCAGGACCTGGGACGGCCTGGGATATAAGAAGGATTTACCATATGTTTGAGACTTTCACATGTGTCAATTCATTAGTGAGAGAACACGGATGAGGTCATATTCAGCCTCAACCTGAAATACTCTCCATTTTTCTGAAGTAGCACAGACGCATACATAAACAAAGGGGACGAACAGCGTCTAGACACATATGCTAAGCGATGATTATAAACGTGTTTAACAACCCCAAATTAGTGCAGAGATTAGATACCTTCTGGCACAATGACACAATATAAGTCTACATTTGGAGAGCTCCGTTTCTATACGTCACGATCAGTCCCCACATTGTGGGGGTGGGCACAGACCAAGATGGAGCATGGAGCATTAAGGCCAGGTGCCCCTGCTGAAGCCTCACAGTGGGTTCAAACCAACAAGGCCATCAATATAAGTAGTAACGATTAATGGTGAGTAAACAAATACATTTCTACCACGCCTACAAAATTGCATCTTTTTCTCTGCATCTACCATTATGATTAAAACTGTCAAATGCAACAACATAAACACGCAAGCAAGTGCTGAGGAAACACATATGCAGCGAGAAATCACAGATGGCTAGCCCTTAATAACCCAATCACACCCTCTGCTTTTGTCGGTTTGTCTGCTGATTCTTCAGGCATAGGCAATGAATCACACAGGCTCATAGCGGAGGATGTCTCACTGCCAGACGTCACCTTTTTACTTTCATAGATACCAATTTCCCTCACTCGCTAGACCAGTGAACCACACAGCTATAAACACACTTCCTATAGCTGCTTTCCAACAGATTGAAAAACAAGTTTAAAAAAACAACAAACCTTCTACACGTCCCCTAAGGTACCTACAGGAGACACATCTGAACAGGAATCAACACAGCCTATCCTTGAGGAGGACTAGAGAGGGCCGGCAGCCTGTTGTCAAACCTCAATAAGAGCAAACGCACGATGGGTAAAATACACCTTTAAAAGGGGCTTTGACACGTGCATTTCCAAGGACAGGCTGATTGGTGAAGGTGAGTGTATGCAAATAACGTGCATCGGGTTTGTCAACAACACCTAGTCAGGCAGGGTGGGGGAGCAAGTGGAGGAAAAGAGGCTATGAAATAGGAATAATGGTTGAGAAATGGACAGATTACTGGTGTAGGTAAGCATGTCAGTAGTTGTAGCATAAAGGAGGGGGGCCATGAGTTCCTCAAGAGGAGTTGTAGGAAAATGTGCAATTCTACAGTCCTTTTAGTAATAATGTTGTCGTTTTTAAACACGATGTGGCATATAATGCATGAAAAGTAGTCCAAGCCACCCTCTCTCCTTCACTCTCAAGCACTCCATCCTTCTTTTTGTTATTTTTCCCTCGCTCTTTCCTCCTCATATCACTTTCTACTTTTAAATATATACAATGTTTTTCTCCTTCCATCCACCTCGTATGATCATTTACCACTGGTCTCAGTAGTGCATAACTCACGTCTCACTTTTTCAGACACGTATCTGATGATAAACATAAAAACGGAGGCCGAGATGCATTCGACCAAACAATTAAATAGATCTTCTTCTTTCAGCTTTTTTCTCCGTTTCTCAGGGGTCACTTCAGGAGATTTTATGCCTTCCATCAGTGTCCTGTGAAGGCACAGCACTAATCGCAGTTGTTGCAAACTAGGGCCTCAACCGATCCAGTATGGAACCCGGACCGATCTGGTATGGAACCAGGACCGATCTGGTATGGAACCAGGACCGATCCGGTATGGAACCCAGACCAATCCAGTGTAGTCTTGTCAGTCTGCATGATGATTTGGTAAATTGTTATGTCTGATGCCCCCCCTGAGAAAAGCACTAACCCTATGGACAGGAGCACAGGTAAAGTGCTGGACGTCCTCCCAGTATTCATGGACTTCTGCCCATGTTTGTTGCCACATAACCAAATTCATCTCATTGATATGAATTTAGGACAACAGCTATAGTGACAAAGGAGAAGACAAGGAAAAAAGAAATGGGGAGAAAAGGACTAGAAGGAAGGAAATAATTCAGAGGGTGTTCGAGAGTATGTGAGGCACAAGTGTAGCCGGCCAGTGAATAGCCAAATAGAGCCCCCTGGGACTGGCCTGAGGCTCATCCTCGGGACTGGAGTGCATCCAACTTAAAGCAACCAGCCGGGGCCACATATCATCCTGCAATGCTTTGACAACATGGTGGGCTGAGCTGTGCATCCCACAGGCCCCTGACCGACGCCCCGCTATCATGATGACTTGTATATGGCGGACATCCTCCCACCTGCCATCTGGTACCCCAAATGCCAACAGCAGCAAGGAGATCCCACCTGTGCAGTCCAGGATGACAATCAGACCCACCTCCCTGAAGGAGATCATCACCCAGGCAAAACCTTCCAGGGTGAACCCAGTCAGGATCAAGTAGTGGACCAGTGCCCATAACCAGATGGCACATATCAGAGAACCTCCCTAGACATAACAGCACCAGAGCTATCCACGGGTCCCAACCCCTACCCAGTGACCTGTACTGGCTACCCCCAAACCCCAAGCCCACAAACACATTCTGTATGTGCACCCATAAGCTGGCTACAGGCACCCCCCCAAAGCAACAGACTCTTCTCATGGCTGTGAGCCCAGCCCAAAGGCAGGGGCCTTTGCCATCCAACCATCAGGATCAGGCAGAGCCCTCAAGCTCCATACTCGTCAGAGACCCGTAACAACATCCAGAATTGGCAATACTCAGGTGTCAATAGATGGGGCTAAGTCATTCTATATTTCACTAAATATATTGACTTCATTTATGGATAATGTCACTAGTCTTCGCATTAATATTCCTTCTTCTTCTTTTTCTGGCTTGTTCCCTGTTTGTAATGGGTTACTACAGCAGATTGTGCCGTTTCCACCAGAACGCTGTGAGGGTACAGCACCAATGGTGGTTATTGTAAACCTGGGCCTCAACTGACCACACATGGACCCTCGACTGATATGGTCAAGGTATAGACTTGTCAATCTGTACGATGATTTGGCAACATTTTACATCAGATGCCCTCCCTGATACAACCACTAACCCGATGGACTTCCACGGAGATGCATAGTCTATTAATATACTAGATCTAATCATTGGGATGTGTTGAGGTTGTTTCTACTTTTCAAACTGAGCAGAACTGTTTTCTTATCAAGTTTTAAGGCAATCAACCTGGGTTGCTGGTGTTCGGGCAGTGGTTCAACCATGGAGGGAACTCCGAGGAGACACATTGATAGCCAAACTGGAATGCTGTATCCCAGGAGAGAGGATAGTTCATTAATTATGTTGGTCCAGAATGTTTGAATAGGCGTGCCGAGCCAGATGGCATAGAAGTAATCGTCCATGATATTGAATTTACAATGTGAGCAAGTGTCTTTGTGAAGGAATTCCATTTTTAAACATTTGGCGTTGGTTGACATTTACTCTATGTAACACTGTACTGGATATGTTTCATTTTTGAATTGCGGGCCATGGAAGACATGTTGATATAAATACTTTCAGAAGGCAAGATCCGTGATTTATGCTAGGCTTCTTTCCCACGGTGGTTTTAAAACACAGTGTCATCTGTTTTAATACGAGTTTGTAAAGTCTAGAAAAAAATGCTCTTTTTAAACTAGCAATGTCATCAAGACCATTAAGATCATGCGAGGTTGTTGAAGGGTGTTGGTTAATTTGATTTGTACTTATCCGGATGACTGCAGTTGTAAATATTGCGCAAAGCTGTGACCACAGATGTCTGGGCTCTTGGGAATGATAAAAATGAATTGTTTTTCGAAAACGTATTCCGGTCGAGTGAGTCCTTGTTGTTTCTGAGACTTGAAAATTAATGGGTTTGTTTAACCTGAACATCCAGATGATTCCAAATTGGAGTGAGTTTGTTCGGGGTGTTGCCTGACAGTTTGATGAATTTCCACCATGCTGTCAGAGTCTGGGGATAACTTCATTCTGAATGAGATTGTGTTTTATTGATTCGGAGAGAACTGGGAGATCAGATATTGATAATTTCTGACATTCAATTTGTTCTATTTACAACCAGGTGTGATTTAATTGTTGATTTACTGATGGCCTCCCTCCATTCTAACAACCTTATCAGGACACTTCCCATTCCATTATAATTCTGTTACCCTCGTAGTGTTGTATGCAGTAAATTGTGTTTTATTCTGTGTACACATCATCCATTGCTCACCTGTCCATCTTGGTGAGAGAGATCCCTCCTCTGTTGCTCTCCCTGAGGTTTCTTCCTACTTTTAACTCCCTGCTAAGGGGGTTTTAAGGGAGTTGTTCCTTATCTAATGCAAGGGTCTAAGGACGGGATGTTGTGTTATTATAAAATCCACTGAGGCACATTTGTAATTTGTGATAATGGGCTATACAAATAAAATTGACTTGACTTGTCTCTGGCTGCAGCCATCTGACAATAAATTGAAGATGGCCAGTCAGATAGCAGTGTCTCAAGTTCACAGTGGCTAGACCATCACGGTATATGGTTTTCTGTAGTGTTGACGGATTAATGCTCATTTTTTCTTTATTTTTCTGCGCTTCGAGAACAAAATACTGCTTATAGAATCCAGAATATTGACCCACTTAACAGTTGGCTGAAATGGGGTCTTTGAGAAAATGTAGTTTGTTTTTGCTTGGCAGATTGTTGACTTGGTTCTGTACGCTCTTGCAGTTTTCCTGGTTTGTTTTTTTTGGTGTTTTTTGTTTAGTCTCCAGCATCTACTCCCTGGTCACATACAGCAGGGGAATACTTCCCAGCCTCAAACTCTCCCCTGGACAAACTAAACAGACTTTTTCCTGACTTCAACTGAACACTTTAACAAAAGTCCCACAAAGCTTTTGATTGGTCCAAGTCATTAGACTAGAAAAATCCTACATAAAAATGAGTCCATACCACTGATGATCTTCAGACCACAATTAATTAGGTTTCTGGGTCCAAATGAAAGCAGTACCCATATGTGGAGGCATAAAGGATGATCATTTAGTCTTGGTAATCATTTGGATGAAGAGTGGGGATATGATTGACCAGAAGTATTTATAGAGCCCCACTGGGTGGCCATCTGATCCACGTGATCTTTTATTGGGTATGGACGAAAGAAGAGCTTTCCTGAGCACTCTCTATTTGTATCAATGAGTCTATAGAAGAGAGGAGTAGTTCCTCTCTCTCTCTCTCTCTCTCTCTCTCTCTCTCTCTCTCTCTCTCTCTCTCAGCATTAAAAACTTCACATATGTAATTTTCAGCGTTCCCAACACCATATGGAGCATAATGTGTGTGAGCCTAGCATACAGTGGAGTGCGCTTTTACTGTAGAGCCTCCTCTAAGGCTGTAGACAGCCTGTGTGTTCACATCACCTTCGAGAGTCGTTGCGTGTGTGTTTTTTATGTGTCTGTGTGTGAGAGAGAAAGAGAGTGTTTGTATTTATAAATCTGTGTGTGTGTGTGTGTGTGTGTCTGCATGTGCCTATACTTCTAAACTCAATTGTGAGAGTGGTCTATAACAGGAGTGTCTACGCAGTTCGTCTGTCTTGCTTGTGGCATCTCCCTTTCCATTTGCTTAGCAGACAGAGGGCCTGGAAAGTAAGTTAAGTTCTTAGTGGACCTCTAATCAGCGGCTATGTATGGGGATCACAGCCCATAGACTCGAGATCAATGAGTCCGCTGTGCGTGGTGAAGTGATCAGCTTCATCTCAACTCTAGCCTATAGAAGCTGTTTTCCAAGACTATTGGCAAAAAAAAAACGAAGACGTTTGACTGTTGGGGTTAAGGCTCTCTTCTTTGCAGGACATCTGTAAACCACTAAGAGTGTTTGACCTCCTTGTCCAGGCAAAAAACCCAAACTTTCATACAATTCCATTGTGATGGTTCTCAGAAAATACAGTACAATACGTGAGATGGACTTAAAAGGGGAGTTGATATTTTATCTGCTGGAGCTATTTGTTGGGATGGAGAGCCAAGTTGTTGTTTTTTTTATCATACTGGCCCTTTACCTCTGGAAAAGATTTCAGTGATGGGTGAACGAAAGCAAGGTATTGTGTTGCGTGTACCCCTACCGCCATCATCCCACACACACACACACACACACACACACACACACACAGAGCAAGAGCCAAAAAATGACACACTCTCACACACTGGAGATGAGAAAATTATTGCTCAAATCATCCAGCAATGTAGGATCATTTTCCTGGGGACTGTAAATATAATAACAACCTTACATAACCTCAAAAATATGTTTTTCTGTTCTGCAATTGTGCATGTGTCTCTGCATGTGTATATAAAGGATAACTGCGTGAGTGTGTCCATCATCCATGACGTGTGCTTTATGTATGTGTGCAGCTATTCATGCATTTTTGTGTGTGTATGTATGTCAACCTTGGGGTGACTTTAGGGATTTTGTTCAGTAATTATCTGATTACGCGTCTGTCTCTCCCTACTCAGACGACCTGGAATTGGATAACACTGTAACTCCCTGATTACAACTCACCACCATCAATCTGTCCTTAACAGCAGCACAAACAGTCATTCACACTCACACACACACACACACACACAAAACTATACATCAGCAAACCCAAATCCAGGTACATAAACATATATTAACACATATTCAAGGAAAAGCGTATAATAATGATAATATACATATTGATATTCTGCCAAATTAGCACACTGACCACCATTACCAATGGTGAACAAATGTCTGGCGGGTGACACAAAAAGTCCAAATGGTAAACTTTATCCTGTCTAAATTTGCTATTTTTCACTTTGCGTTTTCAGTAGTTTCGCTGCATTTTGCTGACTTCACTTAAATTCTGACAGCACTTATGGATTACAGTGTGATAACCAGGCCCCTCCATTCATTCTCAACAGCCGTCCATTTAAGAAAATGTTGCCCCTGCCTTGCCGAAACTCTGAAGAGGAGATAATACCTGCCAGCAAGTTACATGTATAAATGTATGCACACGCACACGCACACGCACACGCACACGCACACACACACACACACACACACAACCACCTGGTGCACCATGACTTTAACATTATGACAACTTTTCATTTCCTTCTCAGATGGTCAGAGAACTCGGGTGCACAGCCTTTCTATTGAAGATGGCACATGTTCTATCAAACATTTAAGAGCAAGACACAGACTCATTGATCATGTCTCATTTTCATACGATAAGAATGGAGGAGCCTTGCTAATTCATTAATGCATACACTAAGCACTAAGTTAAACCACACCCACACACACGCACACACACACACACGCACACGCACACACATAGAAACGGACATGGACCCTCATCTGTGCATGAGAGACCCAAAGGAATGCTTTTAATCATTAGCACCAATTTACCACACACACACATACACAAACACATCACCACAAATAACTGAAGCTCGTGCTCAGTCCCATTGTGGTACACCACTGAGCTACCATGGCACCCACTAGTACTGCATCATTAATTTCCCACTGCAAAAAGAAAAAAATCTCAATAACTTGATATGTCCCATCTATCTTACAGTACTGGTAGGCCACATTAGAGTACATGCCTCCATGTCAGGTGTTACAGGTTTAATCCCACCATGAGCTGTCAGGAGACGGCATCCAGCCTTAGTCCCAGATGCTTGGGTAAATGCAAGGCAAAGCACTTTGAATGCTCAATAGACTAGAAAAGCGCCATTTAAGAATGATTCCATTTACCATTTATATGTATTGTTTGATGATTTTTCAATCGGAAGGCATGCCTTTCAATGCACAATGGGCCGTGGCAGCCCCTCGGATCATGGTAGGAAAGCCATCAGCAGGTGAGCGCCTTCAACACTCTTAAAGGCACCGCATCACACAGCATACATTACCTGCAAAGCTCTTAGTGCCAACTTCCTACAATAGCAGACATCAGGGGTTTGCAGTACAAGCTAAGAACATGTCATGGAACAATTTGATATCAGTGGTGGGCAGAACATGGGACATGTGGGTTTTTTTGAATGTAGGTACATGGCAGCTCATCTGAACAACACGGAATGACCCCCCCCACACACACACACGCACGCACGCACACACACACACACACACACACACACACAAGTGCTGTCAAAATTAACATAAGTTTTGTAATCAACTTAAAACATTTGGAAAATTTCTAAAAACATTAAGGCATTTATAAAACTGCTATATTTAGTTTACAAGGAAGTGGCGGCTGTATAAGGCTATTAGAGACATATATACATATACATACAATGAAATGTGTTCCCTAAATTTGACCCGTCCTGTTGTACAGGAGCAGTGAGCAGCAGCAGCACCCGGGGAGAAGTTAGAGATCCAGTGTCTTACTCAAAGTGCGGCATGGTTCAGGAGGTAGGTTGACTGTCTAGTAATCAGAGCATCGGTGGTTCAAACCACAGCCCCAGCAGAAAGCATGTCCTTGAGCAAGTCACTGAGCCCCTAACCTCTCCCTGGGCACTGCAGCTGCTCACTGCACCTAGCCCATCCTATTGTATAGGATGGGCTAGGTGCAGTGAACAAATTCAGTTTAATGTATGTACAATGACAAATAAATAAAGCTTCCTCAATGGACTTTATCTATTTGCGGTGAATATTAGATATTCTACTATGATTAACTGCTGTACCTCAGCAGTAGAGTGAGTGCTTTGGCAACTGACAAGATAGATGTTGCATGTTCGAATCCATTTCAGGGCATTAGGAAGGGCTTATGGCCTTAATCCCCCACACTCCACCGAAATCCATGTCCGCCCCCACAACATCGGAATAACCGTGACATAAATATAGACTTCTCTGCTATGGTTTACCATCGGGACACATACAGGTTCCTGTGATGCACCATTATAAACATATAATGAATGTCATGAATTTATGACAATTTGAATTCAACTTGCACTTGAACATAGAACACTTTTTTCCATTGTTAATTATCATCCATATTCATGCATACAAGGAACCATCAGCTAGGGGCAGCATAGCTCAGTGGGTAGAGCGGTCGTCTGACAATCGGAAGGTTACAGGATTGATCCTGCATACAGCATGTCTAGGTATCCTTGAGCAAGACACTGAACCTCTAACTGCTCCCTGAGCGCCATATGTTGGCAGCTCACTGCTCCTATACAATAGGATGGGTTAAAATACTGAGAAATCCAAATTTCCCCTTGCGGGACAGATAAGGAAATCTATTTTCATTTATTTCTAAGCTGACGTCTATTTGAAGGATCTTGATGGTTTTCAAACTCAAATGGCACACACAGGCCTGGGTTTTGTTGTAATCAAAGTTAGCGCATTTAAGAAACTTTCTTTTAAAGCTGAATGTCAATTTTTATGACCTTGGTTTGATTGGAAATCGGTAGTTCAGGAGAAAACCTATGTTCATAGTTGACAATCTGGCATGGAATAATAATGGGGCATCTATTTTTACATGACACAATGAGCCCCCATATGCAACATCATGCTCATCCATACCCAAAGCACATGCTCTACCACTGAGCTGCCACGGACGGCCCCATTAGCAATGAACAATAGCATTTGAATTTAAATGTTCTTCCTCTGTGCTGATTCTAGATTAAGTCTGTGATTTTGCACTTAAGTGTCTCTTATCACAAGCAGCAGTCAGAAGAAGAGAGTTCCACAGTGTCGGGGTTTGGAATCAACCATGCCAGCCTAGCCTCTGGCCTGAAGGAAAATCCAATGCCCAATGAGAGCCTAATAATGCACAAGGCTCGGGGCTTACCAGCTCTGCTGCAACTCACCTGTAAGTTGTCGAGTCACCATACACCCATAACACTGCAAAGACTCAAGATCACTCTGAACTGAGACAACCTTCTGTTGGATTGCTCCTATTTCCCCTTTCAGCTTAGTAGACTCACTACAGAGAAATGATGTGTTCTTCCAGACAATCTGTCTCTCTGGTATCTATTTCCTTGACAATCTAGCCTCTGCATTTCCTGGGGTATCAAAGGGCCGCTTCACTTCTACTTTACAACATTAACAAAAGAATAGGCTGCCTGCTGTAGGGCAAATCCCGGGAAAACACAGTTACAGGCAGGCAGACCATGTTCACAAACACACACACACACACACGCATACAACACACATTTACCTACCGGTGTGGCTCCTGTGTGCATGTGTGAGGGAGGCTAGACAGAGGGACAGCAGGAGACTCCATAGACCTACTCCACAAACGCAAGGACCCCTTTCCCGCATTCTGTGAGGTAAAAGGAAATACAAACAAGGCATCATTACAGGGAACATGCATACATAGAAACAGGGCTTTGAACGTTAGATGATTCATTCTGATGGCCTCTCGGAGTAAAGCACTGATATTTAGCCATAATACTCCCTGCTTTGTATCAAAGCATGGAAAACCCTTACTGATCACTGTGGCAAAGCAATCTGAGCTCACTATAAAGCACACACACACACACACACACACAAAAGACAAGTCTGAAAAGACCAAGGCTGACTGCTAAGAGAATACTTCACTACAAGAGGAGAGATATTTACACAGGGAAAATTATTATTTACTGCAACTACACAAACAAAGAAGAGGAGCATGAGAGACGGAGAGAAGAAGAGAGGAGAAGAGAGGGATGAGAGGAGGGAGGAGGTATGGAGATGCAAGGGACTCCCTCCACTTCTTGTTGCCTGCTAGACTTTGATGCTCATTATTTGGAGTAAACAAGTCATCTTATAATATGACAGATAGTAAGTGGATAACAACAAAAACAACTCCAAGCCAAGCTCTGGTAGTTAAGTTATTTATAAATCCACAGTACGCTAAGAATGAAGACTGTGTGTGTGTGTGTGTGTGCACGTGTGTGTATTTGATGGTTCTAAATGATGATGATTGTGCTTAATGAAAAGCATTCTAATCCTAGCGAAAGCAGCCCAAATCTCTTACAGCCATGTGAGGCATAGCTAGTTTTGTCAAACGTGGACACAAACACACAAACAAACAAAAGGCGACACAGTTTACATCACAAAGCAGGACCCATGTGTTGTCTGTTGATTTTGAATATTTACAGTCAACGCCCGGCCTTTAAATAATAGATACATTTGCCTTATTATACAGTAACTCCCTATTGAAGCAGACATGAGTGAAAAAGGTAAAATATTTATAAACTCTTTACCCCCCTCTCTCTCTCTCAACAGATGGAGGTGGTAAGCTGGGATACATACAGTATGCTTAATGGACTTTAAATTCTGAGCAGTGGGTCAGACAGATATTTACAAAACACAAAGTGTATGTTTGTATGGGGGAATCGAGGCTTTGTGCATGAGTTTTCACCCCCGGGCTGTAAAACAGGCTTTAAATCACATGGAAAGCATTAGAACCTGATGAATACCTTTCTTCCACGGTGACGTTTCATCTAACACTCACGTGGGAACCATGACGAAATGCAAAACATACATAAATACCCCAAAGTGAACATTTATTTAATAGTTTCGGGCATATACAGTAGTGACACGAGTCAACAAGGAAGTCAAAAATATGAGATGCTAACAAGGGAAGCCGAGCTTTACGGGGTGGTCTGAGAGTCTTAGCAGATTAGTTTAGCAGCTCGCACTCTGCTCTTATCCAGAAAATAAGATTATACGCACACCTGGATGAGTCTGTCTCTGAGCTTGCATGTGCATTTGTGTGCATGTGTACTTTTTGATTTTTGTCTGCATGCGTGTGTGCTTACGTGCATTCTTTTTCAAAGCTAGTGCACGTGCATGTGCGTGCACGTGTGTTTTTGCATGCACGTGTGCCTGTTAAGCTCTGGCCTCGGATCAGAGCTGAGTGTGTGAGTCATCGGGCCAGGCAGCCAGGCGTTCTTTACAGCTGGGGGAAGCTGCAAACTCAGACAGGCTGAGCCAAGGCTTTCTGTGGTTAGAGGGCATCACAAGCACACATGTGCACACACACACACACACACTAACACACACGTAGACGTGCACACAAACAAACACCCTCCTGTCTTCTATGGTCGCTTTTCCCATTTGTCTCTTCTCTTTTCCTCATCTCCCCATCTTCTCTTTCCTTCTACTCTCTCTACTGTGTTATTTCCCTCTCCTCTCCATTTTCCACTTCCTCCACTGCTGGTAAATAATTAGGGGACAAAACATAGATATTGCCTGTTCCCTATCCAGCTCACACTGCAGTGTTTGTCGTGATGCAGTGCCACTTCATTATCGCTGGTTGTTTGGCCTGTGTTGTTTGGGTGGGTGTGCAACAGAGTAAATGGATTCAGAATGAGAGAAAAACAGAGGACAGAGAGATAAAAGAAGGGGGAGGAGAAATTAATTTCACCCTGTGAGCGTTGCTTGTGCACGAGAAAGTGTTTGAGTGTTAAGCAACACAGGGTTCTGATCAATGGCAGCAAAACAGCTTGACTCCCCATCAGCATCAAAACCAGCCATGGAGACTCAGTTTAACACACAC
>OMLC01098146.1:0-12210 GCA_900302585.1 Regalecus glesne
CTTGGCCTGTCAGCCTAATCATTTTTATGCAGTTATGACTGTATGATCAAAGACCTCTCATGGTTGCAATGTTTCAGAACCTTTGAAGAACCTGTTTTTATGGCAATTTAGTGCTAACGCTTCAGTTGTTGTTTTACCTAAGTCTGAGAACTGTGTAAGGATTGAAATGCAGGCCTCTAGTTTCTCTTCTCCCAGGAGGCACACAAGGGGTGGGCTGTTGCGAAGTCCATGCACTGGAGATGGTCTAGTCTTCTGGCCTTTTCAATAGATGTCTCATAGAAAATTAAGTAAATTTTCCATGAAAATACATAGGAGTGTGTGTCACAGCTTTTTAAAAAAGGGCTAAAATCTACTTCCTACATATTTCGGATATGTGCACAATATTGCTGTGGTTGAATGGTATTTTATGAGTTGTGGTACAATTTGGGGGCTTAGGCATGTATTCCTTATATGACCAAAACTCTATTTAAGTTTTTTGACATTTCTTTAATCATTTTTTTCCTTTCTCAACTTTTGTACGTCATCCGTTTCTCATATCTGGTCATAGCATAAGTGGTAAAGAGCAGATGCTTTGCCACTAAAACAGAAAAATATTTGTAAAGAAACAAAATCCTAAAATACCTAATAAGCATGCAGGGTTTTTATGCATTCATAATTTCAGACATGAGAGAAGAGGTGGATGTGTGGGTATCGGCAAGTGAATGAGATAATGTTGATGGAGGGAGGCTGAACATGATTATCAAGTGATCCTATGCACATCTTAATCTTAACGAAAGAAAACGTCCCCAACTGCATTATTATTTCAATAACTTTTGTAAGTCATATGCAAACTTTTTCTTGCAACTTCCTAAATCAATCCAATGGGCCCTCCCAGTCAGATAGTGGATACACTTTAGACTCAAAGGTTCCCTGCTGCAAAAAAACATTAGTGTTTCATTTTTTTGGTCTTTGTTTGAAACATTGTATGCTGAAGATGTCTTGATACATGCTCAATAATCCAGGTTGAAAGTTGAATCCGTTAATCTTTGTTTTCCTTTACCTGATTATTGAGCGTCTATCAAGTCATTTTGACTCATTTCGATGAGAATTGCCTAAACTTGTACAAATGAATGGTGCCTAAGATGGCAGACTACAGGAACCACCTTAGATGAAGCCTCTGGTGCAGACAGAAACGTGATTTCATCTCAAACCATGTAAATTAAATATTTGACCAAAGACCACTAGAAAGACCAGCTAGCAAGATCCTCCAGAAGGCACAAAGCCAGCTATTGATCAAATGTCTTGATGCATGCTCAATAATCCAGGTAGGGAAATCACAAAAAGAGGTGAATCTGTTCAGCTGGATCAGAAGTTAAACTTCTGATCCAGCTGAACAGATTCACCTCTTTTTGTGACTATTGATCAAATGGGTGTGACAGATTAATTTTGCTATTGAAATTTTGAAGGCCAAAGAGGAGCAGATCCAACAGAGACTTTAATCAAGTCTAGATGAAACCTCTTTCCAACATGTGATTGACCACATGGAGAAGGTTCATCTAGTAGAAAGTCAAAAAGTATGCAGCAAAAGAAATTCAACCTACTTGCTGCAACCCAGAGACACCAGCTGACAGACAGTGCCCTCAATAGTAGATTGAGGGATGGACATCAGACACATGCCGTTGATGTCAGCAAGTAGGTGAAGAATCTGTCAGACAACAGACAACTCACCCGTGCAGAGAAAGACATCTTTGCTAAGGGGCTGAATTTTGTTGTCATGCCAAAGCAAATTCCAAACTAATCACAGCCATGGAATCAGTGATCCATAACAACATCACAGACCCGGAAGTAGAGCAACTGCAGACCAAAGTTGCAGCCTTTCTCACTATTGTGAAGGTGCTGCTGTTCAACATCAGGAGAGATTAAAGGAATGCACTCATGACTTTCAGTAAGGACATAATCTCTCTGGCCGACTCAGCCAGATGCACTATTTTAGTGAACCAGACAATGTGCAAGATAGTGATCATCAGTG
Source organism: Regalecus glesne (assembly GCA_900302585.1). Taxonomy (NCBI): domain Eukaryota; kingdom Metazoa; phylum Chordata; class Actinopteri; order Lampriformes; family Regalecidae; genus Regalecus; species Regalecus glesne. Next base: position 2,009 of record OMLC01098146.1, read on the forward strand.
ATGTCAAAGAGGCCATCTATGTGAAGAGGGAATGAACATCCTTGGACTTGGGTTGAGGGTTAAGACTACATCTGTCTGCCTGTTTTAATGTACACATTTTAAATAGCTTCTGATAAGGGCGTCTGCTAAATGAGCAAATCTGTCACCATCTTATAATGCTGTGATTAGAACGATTACCTAACCATCTGTAAATGGCCTTTCTTTACCATTGAAAGTCCTGTCAATGGCCAATTTGCATATGAAACAATTGTTGGTTTTGGTCATTATGCACTTTATTGTTTGTTAGGGTGGGGATGCTGCAGTCAGTTGAGATTGAATTGACCCCCATGTGTGAGGAAAGCACAAAAAAGAGGTGAATCAGTTCAACTGGATCAGAAGTTTATTTGGACTGCTTAACATGCTTAATGCTGAATCAACTTCTGATCCAGTTGAACCGATTCACCTCTTTTTTGTGATTTCCATACCTGGATTATTGAGCATGCATAGTGCTGTTTTAATAAGCTATTAACATTAATGTCCTAGGGAATCAGTTCTTACCGTCAAATCATGGCGTGTTTTTATGCAGTCTATTTTCCCATCCAGTGTTTGTGTTCTTCTTCAGTGTGTGCAACCATCACTCTCTGGAGCGAGGACAGGTTTGGTCTCGTCTTCACTGCTATTATGCAATGCTAGCACTCCTTACAGATTGAGAACCACCGCAGCTCTGTGTCCTTTGTCCCAACTTGCCTTGACTGTCAAAGCCCATCCCAATACTCTGGGAATTTTGTGGTATCTGCCACACGATCTAGATTTTTTTAATCATCGTTTCTCATAGATAATGTATTCCAGTTTAGTTGCCACACGAAGAGCCACATGTAGAAATACAGGCTGCAACTTCTTAGAAATGTAATAGCTCGACTTAGCCTAACAGTCTTACCTTAGTTTTCCACAAAACTATGAAAACAGCTTTGATTTTCCAGAGTGCACATTGGTCTCCTGATGTTACTCGGATACACATGCATACACATGCACTTTTATTACTTTACAGTGTCAGCACTAAGCCTCCATGTCAACATTTAGCATTCCACCTTCAGAAGTTATTTTATTTCCGGGTGAACAAGCCCAGAAGGTGCTAACCTTACAGTTGACAAAGTAAGGACTGAAAATGCCTATAAATGGGTTTAGGGTTAGAGTTGAGTTTCAGACATGATTTCTGCTGTGTAGGGAGCTGAAAAAGCACTGGAAAGGTCAACATGCAGAATTGTTTGATAGGACGGGTCATTCTTCGCAGTCCAGCTATAGTCCGTATGGTTTTACACGTCTGAATTGGATGACACGAAATTATTAAGCAAATTGAATAATGCTATATCTTGTTCTACAGCTGATCATGTCACATACGTTGTTTTCTGTCCACAAATTTATTGATACCAAATGGCAGCCTGTTCTTGTCCTTGTTTATGGTATGGTGCTCTTAACGGAGCTCAGAATCTCTTCTAAGAAATTGAAAAGACTTATTAGCAAGTATCAAAGACATTTTGGGTATTCCTTCCCCTGCCTGGTATATCACAGATGTGCTGATAGATCATCAATCATCCCTGTTATCTCCATTGGTTTTGCCAGCTTCCACTGTGAACAGAGGCTCTAAGGTCAGGCTCCCTGGTTACAGGACCCGCTGGCAACAGCAGGGTGAGCTAGGCCTCTACTTCTCCCTCCCTGTCTACATGGGCCACAAGGCTGACCAGACCCGCTCAGGTACCCTGAGGGGCACCGCATCTTTCTTAATGTCACATTGTGCCTGTAATCCGGCAGTACATACATACATTTTACTACCTCATAGCATGTGAAGTACCTGAGCTTCATCTCCACTGCAGCACTGCATGTAATGAGATTATAACAGAGGCAAGTTCCAGCAAAAACCTACTAACATTTGATTTAAATGGCTGCTTACGTGTAATTTCCAGTGAAAAGGTTGCGTTGTGAAATGATGAATACCCTGGTGTCACATGATCCTCAGTGGCAAAGGCCGATGCCGAGTTATTCCACACCATGAATTAGTATTAATAGAGGGACAAAAGTTGCTTAATTCTACATGTCTGTCACTTTACTGCATCAGTACCTGGTGCTGAGCAAGAGGGGTGTTTGTCATTCTGCCTGACTACAACTGCCTGTCGTGTTTGCTTTCCAGTTTAATTTGGTTCAATTTAATTCCTAACATTCACTCATTGACATCATGAATGTGCATTCAACAAACTTACACGGAACTTTGATCATTTCCAAATCTGCAGCAAGTTTGAGTGTGTGGTTAATGAAATATTGGATTTGCTTAATTATGGCCTGTCTTGGTGTTATCAAAAATGTAATTTTACACTATTTTGCTTTTTATTAATCTATTAATTTAGTCATTTAGTCATTTCATTTTGCTTTGTGGTTGACTTATAGCGGACCTCTCTCAACCAGGCAGTGGGATCATTGTGGTACCAGCTCCCACTAAGCGTTCTCCACCAACCCCGCCCAAGAGGATGACCCCAGTCACTAAAAGGCATTCCGTGGAGACGCCTCCCAACCAAGCACAGGATTCTTCCACCTATGACCCCACTCCTGTCACTGCCCCATCTGGCTCCACTGCCCCCACAGCTGAGGCTGTCAAAGACAACACAGTTGAAGCAGCCAACCAAACCTCCTCTGAGCCTTTACCTCCAACCCCGTCCCACATTCCACCATCCCCTCCCATGGTTCATCCACTCCCTCTGCCCAACCCCTCCTCTGGCCCCCTTCTTACCATGAAAAGTGATCCTCCCAGTCCCACCACTGAGCCTCCCAGCAATCCTCCAGCCATCCCCCTGCACATCCTTATCCAGAGAGCTCTTGCCAGCCCTGGTCCAGCCCATCCCAAACCAGATGGTTCCCAGAGGGCCCACTCTCTACTGTTTGAGTCCCCACCAGAAATCCTCACTGAGGCAATGGGAGGAACACGATACTCACTCCCAATCACCATTGAACCCCTCAGACTGTAAGGGTGCCATGCATGCATTGCAAACATACACGATAATTTATTTTAAAAGTTGAGAATTATTCATGTGAGTCTTTCTTTGAAAGTAAAATATTTTCAAGATTAATTTATGCCTCATTAATGTTCCACACTTCTTTTAGGTTTAGTATGAAAAAATATTTTTTGTCAGATTTTGGACATGTTCCTGTATGTGCTTGTCTCATACGACTATGTTTCCCTAGGCCTGAGGATGATGATTTTGACATGGAAGAGGAGCTGAGGAAGCTGCATCCCCCGCAAAGATTCCCCTGCCAGCCTGAGCTGGAGCCCCGCAGCCGCAGGGGTATGGTGGGAGAACCTAGAGTCAGTGTCATTCCTGAGGATAGGGGACTAGGAGACAGCGAGGAGGAGACGGACTCTGATGGCCCCATCCTGTACAGAGATGATGATGAAGACGAAGATGAGGAGGGCGCTCCAAGTTAGTGACTTGCACATATGATCTGATGAAAAATTCCATCTGAAATCTGATGATTAAGTGAAAGGGAAAAAGGGTTTTGTTTTTCCTCATAACTTCCAATAACAGCATTTCAACCATGCTGGCTGCTTTATGTCTGGATGCTTGCTGTTTTACAACTACAGCAAATTCAGGAATTGACTAGACACTTGATGCTGCAAACTTAAACTGTTTGTGACAGGTGGCCTGGCTAGCCGCGTAAAGAGAAAGGACACGTTGGCCCTGAAGCTTGAGCGTCAGGAAAGACAGGAGCGAGAGGAGCGAGAGGAGCAAGAAGGTCAGGAGAAGCAAGATCCCATGAGCTGGCAGAACAAGGAACAGTGGTTGGCAGTGAGGGCTAAGATCGGCACTGCACTCACAAGGTAAACAACAACATGTGGAGCCTCTGTGTGTATTAGGGCATTGCTGTGTTTATGTTAGAGCTGTCGATTCATAACTGAGGTAAATAAATCTTTTTTGGGACAGTGCATATTTATGAACATTTAGGGTCAAATGTAAACGTGCCAAATTTACCTGGCAAACCAATTTTCTTCTTTAACAAAAAGCTCTGTTTGATTTTTGAAACAAAACTGTCAGCATGTTCAAATTCGCCTGTCAAAAGTGTCTAAAATGTCAAAGCTAAATATTGGATATCTAATGAACAGTAATGAATTTTCTGACATTTTTTTTGGTTTATAAGGACAGTTGGGTATCAGAGGGCATAAGCAGAGATGGTAATCCTTCAGAAAAGTTCAACCGGAAAAAACAAAGTTCTCCTTTTCCATTTAAACTTTAATCATTCTTGCTGACTGAAGTGAGGGATCTGAGTCTTTGACATTGCTTTCACGGTTTTTGTATTTTTTTAAAATTATTTACTTAAGAGATCAAATTCTTTGGTCTGTTTTCAAAGCACATGTTGGTATCCACATTAAAAATGATTATTGAATTTACATTGACATTCCATGTTATGTACATGTGTTTCATTCTCCGTATTTAAGCTAGTATGTAACCTAATTATTGGAACAAACTTATAGCACTGAGCAGTGTATTGTGTTTCTTCTCTCAGACGGTTGAGCCAGAGACCTACAGCAGAAGAACTGGAGCAGAGAAACATCCTTCAAGGTGAGACTTTTTTTTTCCTCTGCACACACTGACCCACTCCCTCATCCGTCCCATTTTCAACTTATTCACTCAGGTTTCTTTGTTCACATTTCACTTAGTGCAAACTAAGGGCCAAAGAAATCCCTCTTTTCAACTTTCTCATCCTGGCTAAAATCACCAGAGCTCTTCATTCATGTGACTTGTATGTACATTGGCTATTTTCCTTTCCTTCAGGAACTCCCAATAGGTACAAAGCAGCTGGACCCCAATAATAGATTTGAGCTTTATTAGAAACTTGATATTGTTGGATTCAAGATAAGATAAGATTCCTTTATTAGTCCCACAGGGTACATTATGGTGATACAGCAGCAAAGAGGCATAAAATCGAAGGCATAATATAAAACAGCAATTTAAACATGGGGGAAAAATGAACATCATATACAGTACTAACAGAAAAAATATACTGAGCATTAATTAAATGTTATGTGGTAAGAGATCCAGTTGTTCATTTATTGAATTTGGTCTGTTAGGGGAGTAGTGCTGATTATGTAGTCTGACAGCTGCGGGAAGGAAAGACATGCGGAAACGCTCCTTCAAACACATTTAAATAATGCTACTGTCTTAATCATACATCTTAAGATGTGCAAAGCTGTAGCAGCTACAGAGGCATGAAGTTGATCAGCCCCATCATGAAGACATGGGAGAGGGTATTGGAAGCTAGGCTAAGAACTCTTATGTCATCTGCCCTACTTACATGAAACTTTGTCTATCCCCACTCTACAAATCTGTGAGGCAGATTTGTAGAGTGGGACACAAAATCCACCTGACTAGATTTTAGTGTTATTTTTCAAAAGGATATTTTTGATATCTAAAGTGTAGATCTGACGGCTACCATATTTTTATTATTATTTATTATTATTATTATTTTTATTATTATTGGGCCAAGCTCTTCAAAATTTTCATAAGCTTATGGATGTTGTATTTAGTTTTCAAGATACCAATGAACTTCAGAGGGATGTGGCCAACACACAAACAGTTGAAAGTCCACAACCATTGGGCCAATCATCATAAAACTTGCAGGATATGTCCACATGCCCTGAAAGTGTCTTGATGCCTGCAGTCAGCTCAGACTGAAGATGTCACTTGTATGAGTGACCAGACATTTCTCTTAATAAAACTTTGCATCCAGATGAACTGATTTACCTTTTTTGTGACATGCCCTGTGAGTTTCATTCAAATGAATCACCAGGGAGTGCTACAAATGCAAAAAAATGGGTGTGGCCTAACAGACATCAAGTTTTAAATCAGAAATTCTTTGTCCAATCATTACGAAACTCACAGGATCCGTTTTATGACAGTGTTGAACCTCATGTGTAAAAATACTTGAAATCAATCAATAGGAAGCAAGCACTGCTAGTCTCAAACACATGCATGGGCATGATGCAGATTTGGCCATAAATTAATGACAGGTTGCCTGAGCATCACCAAAATTGTTGGATATTTTCAACTAAGCTGTCAAAGCTTTCAACTTCCAATGGTCTATGTTGGCTTTAGCACCATGACCACCACTTGCAGCTATAGGTTAATGTTTGTGTTTGATCATAATTGATCATGTTGATCATTGATCATAATTTTCCTGAAGCCCGACAACTGAACCTTAACAGACTGTCTGTGGCCTTTGAGGTTTGTCTGGTCTATCAGCTGCTGTGGCAGCCAGATTTTCAAGACACCATATTAACACTGAAAGTGTTAATATGCAGGCAGAATACCAACATTTTTACCTATCTCGCATGTGGAGTCAGGAGAAAAATGAGTTAAATGGAAAATTGAATGACAATAAATCTAATTTTCATGATGCCTATACTTCCTAAATTTCCCTGAAAATTTTGGCCTAATGTAAACAGACTTTCATATGTAAAATATTTCACATAGTAATATCAATCATGAAAGTGAATAGAAAATGAAGCATTAGACTTAAAAAAGGTTTTGGCCATTGTGAACCATATTAGTGTAAGCTATTAACAGTAAATCTTTTTCATAAAGTAAACTTTTGGCTACAGTGGCTTTGTCACAGGTGAGAAATATGCAGCTTCATCCTTAGTTTGAGAGAGCATTCAGACTTTAACTTCACCCTAAAATGAGCTTTTACTGAGAATCAAAAGCAAGTCCATCTGTGAAGGAGATGCGTGCAAAGCCTATTTCCTAAAACACCTGCAGAAAACACTCAGCAGGGACTAATGTGGCTGGGACTACAGGCTCTGTAGCATCTCCTGCTAGCTTCAGTGGAAATGGGAATATTAGTCTGTTTGAACCAGTCTCATCTTTGCTTGTTGAAATAGATGGATGCCTTTTCAGATGTGTCAAGTCAACTGGATTTTTATAGCCGAATATCAAAAGTTGCAAATTAGCCTCAGTGGGCTTTACAATAACACAACATCCTGTCAATATACCCTCGCATCAGATGAGGAAGAACTCCCTTAAAAAAGCCGTAAGGGGGGAAAATAGGAAGAAAGCTCAAGGAGTGCAACGGGAGAGGGAATTCTCTCCCAAGATGGACAGACGTGTAATGGATGTTGTGTATGCAGAAGAAAACATAATTCATAGACAGGATGGCTGGATATGTGTCAGCTCAGTAGATGTGAGGCATTCATTGTAAAGCACCCTGAGTGATCACTAGACTAGCCAAGTCCTATATAAGAACAAGTCCATTTAACATATATGCAGGGTTTCAGGTACTTGTGTGTTGGTATGGAGGGGTAGATTTTGTCATCCGACAATCCAGTGCCAAGTTACATGCCATTGCAGATGGGAAAGAGCTGAATGAGCAGCTACACACGTTATAACTTGTCACTTGTTGAGAAACTGGTGAAGGAGTAGGCGTGTCCTCCTGCTTCTTCTCCTCATGACACCTTTTTTTTATTTTATTTTGAAACTTAAGCAAACAGCTTTTTTCCACCATGATGTTTCTTAACCGACAGTGATTGTAGTTCCCTGTTCTCCTGTAATGGCACAGGCTGTACTCTGAGTGAAAGAGGAGGAGCTGCTGGCTGCCTGGCATTTGCTAAATGCACTGGCACTTAAAAAGAATCTGAGTTAATTTGAACAAGAATGGTGAATGGACTCATTTTTACACATAGTTTTTCTAGTCCGGCGGCCACTCAAAGCACTGTACCTCAATGGTAAAATGGTAAATGGACTTTTTATTTATAACACCACTTTTGTGGTGTTAGCGACCACATATGCCTCACATTTACCCAAGTAGGGGGGACTAAGGAGAGATGTCTCTCTCTGTGGTGGGATCGAACCCATGATGCCTTACTTTGACTCTGTCGTTTTATTTTTGGGCTCCTTATTTCATCAACCAAAGCTACACATCCAGTGTGAATACCACCCTGCTCTGTCAGGGTGCCGGTCCTCAAACATCTGCACCAAGACAACAGTAGAAAGCCATTTTAAAACAAAGGAGTCCCTTATTAAGGGAGAGGGTCCTTTTACCTCTACATGCCAGCAGATACTCAAGTGACGTCTACCTGACTAGATGCAGTGTGTTTCCTCTCTTAAGGAATGTCTCTTTCCCTCCCCAGCCAAGAATGAAGCTGATCGGCGGTTAGAGAGGAGCGAGATCAAACGGAGACTCACAAGAAAGGTCAGGATGTGACTCACACATTCCCAGTTCTGAGCCCTAGGAATAAAGAACTTGAGCGGTGACACACTTAACTTTCATGCTGTATTAGGTTTTTTCCCCTTCACTAAGTCTATCTCTGCTTATTTTTCTATCAGTTGTCTCAAAGGCCAACAGTGGCTGAGCTTCAAGCCCGCAAGATCTTGCGTTTCCACGAGTATGTAGAGTCTACCCACGCTCATGACTATGACCGGCGAGCAGACAAACCCTGGACCAAGCTCACACCCGCTGACAAGGTGAGACTATCACAAGACACACAAATGGTAAATGGTAAATAGACCTGCTCGTATATAGGACTTTTCTTGTCTAGTGACCACTCAAAGGGCCTTACAGTGAATGCCTCACATTTACAGAGCTCCACGGTGGGATGCGAACCCACAAGGCCTGACTCCCAGCCTTGTGCTCTACCCACAGAGCCACCACGGCTCACTAACATAGACATAAACACATAAGTGCCTTTGTAACATTTCCTTTCTACCAGGCAAGACCCATTAGAGCAGGGGGTCTCCATAGCCAAGTGGTTATAGCCCATATCACATGGCTGCAAACTACGGAGGTGACGATACACTCGACAGAAGACACGATACGATGCTGGGTTCACAAAACCACTTTCACATGATTTCTTAACAAAAACCATATTGAAGACAAACCATCCCTGAAAAGTATTCCTTTATTTTTCAGACAAATATAGTTTCTCTTTATCAAAATAAAGATTTTTTTTGTTGAATTTGAGTTTACATCATAGTAAACTACAAAACAATGAATATTTCATTTTCTTTGTAAGTAAAACTGAAAATGTATATTTTTTCTTCAATAAAGAAAAAAATTAAATTAGAATTTAAAAATCTCAAGTCAGATAGATTAATGAACAACACAAATAAAGATTATTTTAAAACAATCTAACTAAAGCTTGGCCTATGATCCTTGCTTGGAATTTGTATTCTTATTTTTTTTCTAAGAAAGAACATATCTATATTTTGTGGTGACAGGGATGGGCACAAGTCCATGATTACTGGGATGGTATTCAGTGGTTTAGCAGTGCTCCCCCCATAGGGCTAGTGGTTGTGTCAGGAAAGCCATCTGACATCAAATTGACACCAAATCATTGTTTACCTTGACAAGACCATGTGGAGACAGTCAAGTCACCATACAAGATCAGTCGAGGCTTGGTTAACAAGGACCGCCATCGCTGCTTGTTGTATGCTGTAAATTGTGTTTTATTCTCTATACACAACATCCATTGCATGCTATTTATTTTGGGAGAGAGATCCCTCCTCTATTGCTCACCCTGAGATTTCTCCTTATTGTTTCTCCCTGTTGAAGGTTTTTTTAGGGAGTTTTCCTTATCCAATGCGAGGGTCATAAGGACAAAATACTGTGTTAGTATAATGGAAATTTGTCATTGGTGATAATGGGTGATACAAATAAAATTGACTTGATTTGCTACTCAGTGGAGTACCAGTGGAAGCTGTAAAATCTGCTGTGGCGACCCTTGAGAAACAGATAACAAGCTGAAAGAAGATCAGCATGTCTACACTTTCAGGCAGAAGCTGAAATCTCTGTTTAAAAAGAATCCCTTTTTCATCTCACTGGCATGAATCATCACATATTTTTATCAGGAATAGACTCTTATGTGAAGTAAAGTCACATTCTTAGTCACAACCATCGCAGGGTTGATTCCAGCCAGAGACCTTTGTAGCATGTCATACCCCAAAAATCTTAAAAAGCAACACCCATTTGGACTCGAACCTTCCCAAGATGAAAAAAATAGATTCCCTTATCGGTCCCGCAAGGGGAATTTTGGATTTCTCTGCATTTTAACCCATCCTATTGTATAGAGGCAGTGAGCTGACAACATATGGGAATGGGGAGGAGTTAGGAGTTCAGTGTCTTGCTCAAGGACACCTCAACACTCTCTCTGCTGGACCGGGGATCAAACCTGCAACCTTCTGATTTTG
>OMLC01098148.1:0-13796 GCA_900302585.1 Regalecus glesne
ACAACCGTTCTTTATGTAATCTGGAGGTATAACATGTGAGGTTATGACTATTTACATATATCTTATGAAATTATAAGACAATATTTGAGCATTGTAATTGACTGTGGATTCCACATACGCATGCCTCCAGGTAACTCTCAGTACAGCCAGCAGCAGGCCCAGTATCAGCAAGGCTCTGGCCAACAACAGCCCTTTAGCCAACAGCAGTACTCCTCTCAACAGGGCTACACTGGACAACCACAAGGATATGGTTAGAACAACACACACCCACACACACACACAACACACACACAACACACACACGCACACACAACACACACAACACAGTGCATTCTGTGTTCATGTCAAGTCAAGTCACTTTTATTTGTTTAGCCCAATGTCACAAATTACGAATGTGTCTCAGTGGGCTTTACAGCAGCACAACATCCTGTGCTTAGACCCTCACATCAGATGAGGAACAGCTCCCTTAAAAACCTTTAACAGGGACAAAAGATAGGAAGAAACCTCAGGGAGAGCACCGGAGGACGGGGATGTCTCTCTCAGGACGGACAGACGTGCAAATGGATGTGTGTGTGCACAGAATGAACACAATGTACAGAGTGCTTACATGTGTATACAGACGTATGCTCTACGTACACCCATCCACATGCACACATACAAGCACATGTTAGAAAATGCACTATCTCTTACACACACACACACACACACACACACATATATATGCATGCAAACACACACAAACAGTAACTATTTGTGTGTTCTTCTCAGGTCCAAGCCAGGGTGGCTCTTCCCAGTATTCCCAGTATCAGCCAGGTCAAGGCCAACAGTACAGCTCCTACCGCTCATCCCAGGGAGGCTCTGGACCACAGACACCGAGGCCGTATGCCTATGAACAGGTACACTGGGTCTTATCATGATGGACTTGTCAGCTCCTCCGATAATGAATGTTATATCTGTTCAATATAGATTCGGTCCAATACGAGACACTGGATCCACGGGAATATACAAGAATGCATAAGAAGCTTTCTGTTTTGCGTAAAGCTCCTTAGCCCCCCCCCCCCCCCCAAATTCTCATTAGCTACAGCTCATGATACCACACGTTACCATCTGGGCGCCTTGTGCTTCATTAAGCGAAATCGATGAATAAATCAGTTCTCTGAGGTTACATGCTGGGCCCAGAGGAAAAAGCTGCAGTTAGTGTCCCTGTGAGCTCAGAACAAATTCAACCACCATGCTCACCAAAGTCCAGCCACCATGCTGGGAAGCTACCTCTTTACTAATCTGGGATATTTTTTAACCTTGTAGGGCCAATATGGAAACTATCAGCAATAAAGCATCACGTCGTTTCCCTGTGGGGCGAAAAGGAAAGAGGAAAAGTCCTGGGAGCACCATGTCGTCCCGTCATTCTCACGTCTCCTTCGACATCTGTCTGTTTCAGGGTAACTATTAGGCATCCTCTTTTCACGTCTCTTGCTCACTGCGAGGTTTGTGTTGGAGGGCCAACGCACTGAGTCGGGGTACATCTACCATGATGCAACACTCCCATTCCATTTGAGATCAGGCAGCACTTAACAGAACCAGGACCGTGGAGCTGACTGGCTGGTTTTGCCCCGATGCTTTACCTTGCATATGTCTATCTGATCTCACTCCTTTAGTGTCTGCGTTGGCCTTTTGGGCATCCTCGTCCTTTAACCCATCAGTTGTGCTCTTTTGGGAGTTTCTCACTCTCGGCCACACAGAACAACACGTTGGTTGGTTGGTTCGAGAGATGGCGACTTAGATGTAAAAATAAAGGAAAGATTCCTTGAAAGCTGTCTGAAGACTAGATCCAGAAACTTAATTCTTAGGGACACTACCGTCATGAGGACGAGGGGAAATCGATTTAAGGAAGGTTAAAAGTACATGTTGGTCCTTGTACCTGACGTGATCAGAGAAGCCTGTCGGTGTTTGTCAACCTGTGACGTGCGTGTGTGGTCAAACATTGTGTGTTCTCACCTTGTCTTGATATCTTCGTGAGTCTTGCTGAGGCAACAGACGAAACAGATGACTGGTCAGCTCAGACGCCATAAGAATCATGCAAAGTCTTAGTCGATTTTTCTGTTTTCCAAACTGGATTTGTTTTCTTCACTCCATGTATTGTCCTGCACGTGCATACCGTGTGACGCAGAGCTGGGATGGGCCCTTGATTGACGGAGGGGGTGTTGTTACACACTGAGGCCAGTCGGTATTGATTTTACACTTTGCCACTTTGTCTGCACTTTAACTTCTTTTCAAGTGACGCTGTAGTTTTTTGTTTTTTTTTTGCTTTTTGTACTGCAACACAAGCTAGCTGTTTTTAAGGGAAGCTCCTCCAAAAGCCAAAGTAACACAGGGACAAAGCGGTAGAGTGTGTCACACATGTCTACTACAACAAGTGCAATACGCTCCATAAGGTTTGGGTAGCATACCTTTGTTTGTAGTGTCCAGAGGCGCAAAGATGGCAAAGTCTAGGATAGGGTTTTTTTTCAAATATTAAAAGTATGATGATGATGATGATGATGATTATTATTATTATCATTATTATACTGTATCATATCTGTTGCAAGTGTCAAATTGACTTCTGTGTCTTGGAAATATATTTTCTGTATCTATGTATTTTCTGTGTGGTGTACGTATGGATTCCATAGGGTTGTGTGAGACATGAATCATATTTAAGTGTGTTTTTGTTGCTTTTGAGTTGAAATTTTCGACATGGTCTATATCAAAGGAAAAATATCAAATCATAATAATAAGATGTGTCAGTTTCAACACAAGTGTATATCAATATCACCTATATTTGCCTTGTTTATATCTTATTCATTTAACTGCAGTTATTTAAAATGAACTATCTATCTATCTATCTATCTATCTATCTATCTATCTATCTATCTATCTATCCATCCATCCATCCATCCATCCATCCATCCATCCATCCATCCATCCACCCATCCACCGATCTCAATACAGGCAGTCCTTGTGTTTTCTTTTTTCTTCTGGTTATCATGCCTATAATTGTATGAAGGATTTTTTGATTGGGAAGATTCAAACTTTGGGGATGCTTTTACCAACTCCATACATCCAAAAGGGGGCAGCACGTGACTGTTGCACTGTCTTTACAGGGTTCATTTATAATTGGAGTTTCCCGGCTGTCAGACAGCCACATCTCTATCTGCCACTACAGTGACAATCACAGGTTCCTCAACACTGTGGAACACCTGTATCAGTGACTACCTACGACAATTCTTCTTCTTTCTTTTCTGTTTTGTTCATAGTGCTGTTTTGTCATTGATCGATGTGATTGATTTGCCTTTTGCTGTCTGTGTGCGAGTGCATGCATGTGTGTTAGAGAGAGAGAGAGAGAGAGAGAGAGAGAGAGTTGGTTGTAATCTTCCAAACATGAATGTTATTTACAATTCTATTGTAAAACTGAATTGCCTGTTCTTTCCAGCTGTCTTTTATTACTGTTTGTTATATAGAATAAACTGACTTTGACTTTTTGTGGGTATAAAGGTTGCTTTATTTCCAGGCTGCCAGATTATCTTCTACATCCATTCGTCCATCCTCAACTACTTATCCAAAGTCGGGTCACAGGGTCATGCTGGAGCCTATCCCAGCACTCATTGGGTGAAAGGGAGTGCACACCCTGTTCAAATCACTCCTCCATCACAGGGTAGCATGTTTTTAGCTTTACCTAATTTGGAGGTTGGGTTTAGGTTACAGGTTATTCCTATTACAGAATCCGATACTCTAAAAGAGGGTGTACATAATAATTTATGCTAGTGATGGATTTATTTGCTCTTAATTGTAATATAACAATGAGAAATGTAATATTACTTTCACTTTGTCCAAGTTATCATAGGTAGAAATTGCAATTCAGAGATGTGTCAAGTCGATTTCATTTGTATAGTCCATTATCACAAATTACACATTTGCCTCAGTTAGCTTTACAATAACTCAAAATCCTGTCCTTTGACCCTCACATTGGATGAGGAACAATTTCCCCAAGAAGACCTTCTAACAGGGAGAAAAAATGGGAAGAAACCTCGGGGAGAGCAACCAAGAACAGGGATCTATCTCCCTAAATTGACAGGCGTGCAATGGATGTGGATATAGAATAAAACACAAATTACTGCATACAACAGTGAGGATATGTTATCAAATATAGCTGTTGAACTACTACTGTGCATGTCAGGTAAGAGAAACTAGGCAATAGTAAGCTGAAGATGCTTCATGTCTTTGTGAAGTACACTTTGATTTGATTGTGAACGTGTTAAAAAGGAATGGAAATGTGTTTTGTTTAATCATGTTTGTCCAGTTTCCCCGCAGGACGTTTTTATTTAAAATTAGATACGGAGTCAGTGGATGACTTGATCAAATGTTAGATTGATAAAACGAATGTTCAAGTTTGGCACATTTTTGTGCTTACCTTGTAGCGCATGCGCACTTTAAATAATAAAAGAAAAAAAAATACCACTTACAGGAAATACGTCATCTAAATGCTCCGCGCACATCCAGAGCCGTAATCAGTCTGAACTGCCGGAACCCAAACTAACCTGATAACACCGGGCAAAGGAGGTCACCTATCTATGTTCTCCGTCTCTAACGTTTCAGTAGAATTAGGATTTAACCGACTCCTGTTCTGCTTTGCCACCTTCCACCATTTTTATCTGACGCAAATTGTCATACCGTCGCGATTAGCGGTCGTGGAATCTTCCTAACTTGGACACTAACTTGTACGTTCAGTTGACATCTCGCCGACTTGCCTGTGCTGTCGTCATATATCGGTCCAAATGCCACAATGTTGAAGATATTGTCCAGAATGAAGAACCAACGGTATCTCTTATACGAGATCGTGGTGGGACGAATATCAAGAGAAGCATGTGGAGTGACGGAGTCGAGCCTTTTGAACCCCGGTACCTCTCCAGTATCATTGTCACATAGAGTTTTAGATGGAGTTAGACATGTTTCTACTACCTGTGCACTTTGTGTTAAGAACCGAGGAGTCCAGAAGAAGAGTGACATTTCCGAAAAGAAAATGGTGTGTGTGAAATCTATGTACTCTGGGCATAATGTGTAAACTGTCGTTACAGCTATGAATCACATTATAACGGCTGTTGCCCTTCTGCCTTCTCTAAGCCTTGACACAATCTTTAATGGCTCTATTACTATGTTCTCCTCTACATACTCTTAATATTTTAGGAGGCATGGTCATATTTTGTTTGTTACTCTGATCTAGGTCATTTCTACTTCGTATTTTGATTCCCTTTACTACACTGCAGTAGCAGCAGGGGAAGACTTGGCATGACTTGCACTCAGGCTATGTGTAGTTTCTGTGTAGCAGATGTGCTGTCACTGCTATTTCACATAGTCCAAGTTTGATATGATTTGTATATACCAAATGCATGCTGGTGCTTCATATAATATCACTGGTATGATTACTATGTAGCAAAATGTCATTGGGAATGACAGAGATGGACAGGATTAGGAACGAGTATATTACAGATTTGGAGACAAAGCAAGAGAAGCAAGATTGAGATGATTTGGACATGTGTGAAGGAGAGCTGCTGGTGTACTGAAGGAAAGATGATGAATATGGAGCTGCCAGGCAAGAGGAAAAGAGAAAGACCAAAGAGGAGGTTTATGGATGTGGTGAGGGAGGACATACAGGTACATTTGGTGGCTGAGATGCAGAGGATAAGATGAGAAGGAAACAGATTATCTGCTGTGGTGACTCCTAACAAGAATAGCTGGAAGAAGAAGACTTTGGAGCAAATTTACTGCTGTTACTCTCTCATGATTACTCTAGTGACCCCTAATAAATGGGACACGCCGAAAGAAAAAGATATATGATTACTATGTGGTACTCTGAGGCCAGGAGGTAAAACTCAAAATCATCTTCCAATTGCCAACTCCCATGTAAGTTGCTTTAGTGAAGAGTCTGGCAAATGAGTAAAATTTTGAAGAGCATCATATATAATTTCCCAATTTGAAAATTCTCATTGTATCCAACTTTTTATGTGTTATGTAGACACGCTACTTTGTGGACTGTCGAAAGGTGAAGCTGTTAGCTGGGTCTGGTGGGAATGGAGCCTCCACCTTTCACAGTGAGCCACGGAAAGAGTGGGGTGGACCTGATGGAGGGAATGGAGGTGACGGGGGAAACATTATCATCAAAGGTTGGTCATTATCATCAGCTACATTAAATTCTTCACACATCCTGTGACAGTTGCCTTGTTGCATTTGGGTTCTGCAGCTAACTACACATAGTTATATGTACTCAGCACCCAAACCGTTTTTAATGTAGGCTTGCTGTGATACCCTTGCTTATCATGTTGTCTACCCAATCTCCTCTTGTAAGAGAGTTTTGCAGGACATTGCAAACGCTTTGACATTTAGGTGAACTAGAATATATTTTACTAAAAGGTTTCATGCAAATTGTGTCACTCAAAGTACATTTGGATACCTACATTCATATGGATTGATATGGATTTTTTTTTCCATTCAGGACTATGTAACAACATGATTACATCAAAATATATTTTATTATCGTGCTTTCAGTCAACAGGCTTGTTAAATCGTTGGCGCAGGTAGTTCCAGTCTACAAGGGAGAAGATGGGCATTCAGGAAGCAGCAAGAACTGTTATGGTCGGACTGGCCGAGCAACCTACATTTTTGTGAGTTCATGCGTTTGCTTGAGGATAGAATGAAGGTTGCTACAGTTCTGTCATAATTTACTAGATTGAAAATTATGGGAAGATTTTTGGACGTATATAATCGAGTAAAATGCACCACAAGCAACTATTCTACTATCAAAAAAGAATGCCTCTTAATTTGTGCTTTGTAACCTGATATACAAACATCAATGATGTGTAGATTGTAGTTGAATATTTTTTTATTTATGGATTGGGGTGATTTGTTAATTCTGTTCATTAAAATCCCAAAGTATATTCCATTATGCGTTGAAAACTAATGCTTAATTTCATCCTCTTGGGTTTTTCACATTACAAAGGTGCCAGTCGGCACTGTGGTGAAGGAGCAGGGAAAGACAATAGTAGACCTCTTTGAGCATGGCCAGGAGTATCTGGCCGTATTTGGAGGAGCTGGTGGGAAGGGGAATCGTTTCTTTCTGTCTAATGAGAACCGTGCCCCAATGACAGCCACGCCAGGAGAGAAGGGCCAAGAGAGAGTTCTACAGCTAGAATTGCGCACAATGGCCCATGCTGGACTGGTGAGAAAAGATCCTGATCATGAGGCTATATTTTAAAATATTTTTTTTAAAAGCTAGATCTTTTAGTCTTGAATGTGGGTAGATATGTGATCAAAGTAATTAATTGAGAAATTAGCCAATTTCTGAATCTATAACATTAAGTCAGTCAACAAAGAATATCAAAAATGACTTATGTTTGACCTTTTCATCTCACATTCTCAGGTTGGATTTCCAAATGCAGGGAAGTCATCACTGCTGAGGGCTATCTCAAATGCTAAGCCTGCTGTTGCTGCTTACCCCTTTACAACACTCAACCCACATGTGGGCATTGTCACCTACAGGGATCATGAGCAAGTAGCAGGTACCGGATGTTGAGATGGCTGTTAAAGAGCACACTAGACGTATGAAAAGATGCACAAAAAAGGAATGTGGACTGGATACATCACATTTTAATTTTTATGGCTACACAGATAGACAGGATGATTGCAAGATGCATCTTTTGTTATACATTGGATGATAAAAATGTTTTGTTCCCCCTTCATACATACTCTCTTTTCTTTTTCCAGTGGCTGATATTCCAGGCATCATCCGTGGGGCCCATCTGAACCGTGGCCTGGGTATCTCTTTCCTGCGACATATAGAGCGCTGTCGTTTCTTGCTCTTTGTTCTGGATCTGTCCGTTCAAGAACCTTGGACTCAATTTGAAGACTTACGCTATGAGATTGAACAGTATGAGTCCGGTCTGTCCAAACGGCCTCACGCCATCATAGCCAACAAAATGGACTTGCCAGGGGCCCAGGAGAACCTCAAGATTCTTCAGAGCCGTGTTACTCAGAAGGTGATTCCCCTGTCAGCTCTCACAGGACAGAACACAGAGGAGTTGATACTTCACCTCCGAGAGCTGTATGACGGCTACCTCCAGGGACAGGGATGTGACACATATCCAATCATTAAATGGTAATGGAAATTATATGGTAGCCATTGCATTGCTTCAATTCTATTTTGTACAGTGGTACAGCAGTCAGCACTGTTGCCTCATAGCAAGACGGTCCTGGTTTGAATCTCATACCGGATTCTTTCTGTATGGAGTTTGCATGTTCTCCCCATGTCTTCGTGGGTTTCTTCCAGCTGCTGTGGTTTCCTCCCACCATTAAAGAGATGTAGGGATTGCAGATTTTATTTAGCTTCAAACTAAAATCTGATGCGGTGCATTGAATGATAGCACTAATATAAAAAGATGCACACGGTTCCTTAAAAAACAAACACACGGTACTAAATAATTTAATACTTTTTAAAAAAAATATTGAGATTAACGATTTTTAGCTTTAACCTCACGTGGACTTAGATGGATACTTCCTGACACCCCACCATGGGTTCAAACCTGCAACATCTTTAACAAGTTATGATAATAGATAGTATTCTGGGGACTATGTTAACTCAGTTGTAGAGTGTGCACTTTGGAAACTGCCAAGCAGGTTCGAACCCACCTCGGGGTGTCAGAAGGGGCATCTAACCTTAATCTCCACACGCTCCATCTAAGTCTATGTCCACCCCCGAAATTTGCGGAGTAATTGTGACACATGAAAACAAAACTCTCATTCCGGATTAAAATTTTCATAAATATATATGGATTTTATCCATTGGTCATGAAGACAGGATAAATAATGGAGTTGAAAAACATTTCTAACACAATTGCATGGGCAAGAAGGAGGTAAATGTAAATATAGAATATAGAATTTTATTTGATTAGTTTGGGTTACATAATGTGCAGGTTAAATAAAACCTAATTACATTAGCGTATGAACTAGTAGCTCAGTCAGAAGGAATAGTGTGTTCAGAATGTGACAGCAGGGGGCGCCGTTATGTGAGAGCAGACATCTATGTTGATAGGAGGCTGGATGGTGGAAAATACACATACTTGACATCAGTGAACTGTAATGATGTCAACTACAAAACTCCCTCTCCTCCTTAAAGGCTGGTGCGCTGGGTTCTGCATCTTTGCAGTAATACAGTCCAGAGATGCAATTTAAGCATAATTCAGAATCGATGTTCGATCTCTTATCGCGAGATTCTACGTGGCTTAGCCGCAGACGAGAGGCTGAGTCTGCCTCTCCCGTGTATAATTGGTGAAATCGAGTGTCTGTCTATATTTCTTTTGAAACCAACAACCAATCGATCCTCAGAAAATCAGCCGGCGCTACCATGCCTAGCCTGACGCACATGTCATGTGCCCCTCACTGTGTGTAAATGGTGGATTCGTGAGTCCGTTCACATTCTGTGGAACCAACCAATGCACAGCTGAGAAGCTGAGTAAGGACTCACCCATCAGTCGACATAGAAAGAAAAACTCACCAAGTTCACAGCAACCGAGGTTCCTGCAGATCTGGCAAAGCAGCGACGAGGATGATGGAGCTTCAGAGCCTGCGGGGTTTGATTTGTATGGTGACGAATAGGAATATGAAAATAAAGGGGATCCAAATAAAGATAGGTGAGTGGATTAATTTATACAAACCTTGTTTTGCAATTGCTCGTGAACAGTACACTTGTTGAACAAATGTGACCCATCTTTGCTAAATGCTACTTCTGTGTGCAATGTGTAAAATTCATTTATGCATCAATATCAGACCCAAAAGTTTCCTTACGTGAAAGTGAGTTTCACTTACAAACACTAGTTTAAATGGCTACGTTTTAGTGCCATTGACTATTTTATCCGCTTGTCATGTGGAAATGAGACTTGAATCTTTTCTTAAATATCGTTTACACATGTGAGGTGTGTATTAATGAATATCCTATTCTAATTTTTTAAGAGATGATTCACAACTACCGGGACCCAGTGAACCACACCAAGCATCTCTCCAGCTGTGACCATCACAGCCATCCATCCCATCAGTCTGTTCCCCCAGAGTACAAGTGCCTCCACTACAGCCATTACTATCAGTCTGGTCTCCAAAGAGGTCCCGTTTCCCAGGCTGAAAGCACCTCTACTACATCATGACCACTACTCCATCCAGCAGGGGTCCTGTGACCCTTCAAGTACCCCCCCCCCATGCACCATGGCCCCCACCTACACAGAAGCCAGCTTCTCTCTTAGAGGACAGAAGAAGACCTGGACGCTGCTCCCACTGTCTCAAGTTTCACCTGGCTAAAGACACCATGCCATCAGCTCCACCTCCAAATATACATCCTTCAACTTCTTCAAACTCTTCTTCCCTGTGAGGACACTTGCAATACATTAACTGGCAGGCTGCCAAAAAGATATCAAGGGGAAAGAAATATGACTGCTCCTGGACCCCGGTGATTTTTATTGGCCCGCTGCAGTTCATGGTGAAACATCGACAGTATTAGTGACTGCTGGAGAAAGGATTACCTTTCCTTTGCCTTTTCCATCATAGGTCAGTCATCTCATAGGATGGATATAGGACATTACCTTCATCCCGGAAAACCTGGTGAGGATGTCCATTAATGGCAGAAAAAAAGGACACAGCCCAGCATGATGGACTCCTGTGACTATAGAAGCCCTGATTGGACACCATCAAGAATGCATGTGAGTCCTGTGATCATCTCGTGCTGGTAGATATGTCAGTATTATATTGATATTGTGATACAATGCTAGATACCACTTGGGATTTGGGATATCGTAATGTTTTGATATGGTCCAAGTGTTCTGGAGGTAGGGCACTTCCGGAGCATCTGGAGGAAACTCACACAGACACGGAGGGAACATACAAACTCCACACAGAAAGGACCTGGAATAGTCTGGGGTTGGAACCCAGGACCTTGTTGCTGTGAGGCAACAGTACTAATCACCGGGCCACCACGCTGCCTATAATAAAGGGGACTATAGTAAATTAGCTGTAGAGTGTGGGTGTCTGGAAATGACGAGCCAGACATTGCAGGTTTGAGCCCACTGCAGGGCATCAGGAAGGGTATCTGCCATCAATCCCCCAAGCTCCATCTAAGTTTGTGTCCACCCCCACAACATGTGGACTAATCATGACCCAAAATCAGATCTTTTATAATGGAATGAAATATATTAATGGCCATTATTGAAAGCAAACTCAGACAGACAGGGCTGGCAGCAGCAGCGCTGCAGGAGCAGTATTGTGTGTTGACACCACATGTATGTGAGCTGCAGCAGTTCAGAGAGGTAGCCATCATGCACAGGTAGAGAGAGAGAGAGGTAAGTACTGTAAACTAGGCCTTATAGGGAAAACAGCAAGGACTGCCCTAGGACAGATATGAGTGCCCTCACGCAAACACCAGAAAGGCTCCATAAGATGGATTTGGAATGACCCCATCCTCTGCATGAAATGATAGACACCAGGGAGTTATCAGTCCGCTCCACAATTTACACTGCACACATCTTTCAGAGGAACTATGTCCGGCCCAGCAAGAAGAAAACAAACAAAGACCATGACACAGCTTTCATGGGGGAGCTGACTGCTGAGCTCTGTGGCAGGCCTCTCCACACAGCTCTTGGCAGGGCACCTCCAGGTCCTCATCCCGTGCCTATCTCAGATGTCCATGCAGGAGACCCCAGTGCAAGATCCACCACAGGTCGCAGGATGTGTGGCCTGTAACCATGGGGATGCAGGGAGAGGGATGCTGCCCTCTGCCTGCAGCTGGACAGAAGCTGTTTTGGAGCTTGGCATGGAAACCGTAAACTTGCAATGGCTCTGTCATTTTTCCGACAAATCCCCCAGCGCTGCACACCGAACATCTTTTGGGGAAATATCATAGGAGTACAAGTCGGACTTGATATATTTCATCTTGGACGACGGGCAAGGCCATGCAGATGATCCGACTCTGTATTCTTATGGAAATGGTTATGAACATATTTCAGTTCATCATGTTAGGAGACGGTCTTGTTTTTATAACTAATAATGACCGAATGGCTCTTCAGCTTCACAACTTCTGTGTTGTGAGTACAAGTGGATATTTCAAGTCCCAACATTTTTTTGCGCAGTACAGTATTTTTAAAAACCCAACACAGCTATAGTGTTGTTGGTACGGTAGGCTTGAGCTGCCTCCTATATTCAGTTAGGTCTTGTGTCAGCGTATTTTTCCGGAGGTGAGAAGTGAATCTGAACACATGAATAGTGTAAATACTGTTTTTGATTGTTCTGAACATCCTGATAGGAAACACATGGGTATCGTGTACTGCTTTTAATAGGCACATTTAAGAAGATGTGTAAAAAGGCCCTTACGCCCCAGAGGGTCCTTCGCTGTAAGAGGACCCTCTCTCATTTAGTCCACGTGAAGGGAAAAAGTCATACCTCATTCAAACACGAATAGCATTCCGGTGGTAGACCAGCAAAGCCGGAGAGAATGTATTCTATTCTGTTCCTGGGTGGGGGGCTGTCATTGTTGGGGGACGAGAACTGTTTGTTTGGTGGCTGGAAAACAACACCAGGTGTAGTAAACAACACCGGTGCGTCTGAGCTGACCCCTGACACCTGATTTTGTGTGTGTGAAGGGGAGGCAGATGTTTTTTTCAGTGTATGTATGGGCAGGGTCACTGGGTCACGTGTGTTGAAAGGGAGGAAGCGCTGGGTGTTTTTTCGCTAACAGCACTCTGTGCCGTTATTGAGGAAAGGTAACAAAACGTATTTATTTGCAGTGTTTTTGAGTTTGAACCTGTGCAGTGTCGAAAAGATGTAACTGGGTTTAGACGGGGGACTGTTGATAGTCCTTTCCTCCCTAGATTATTTCAGGTGGAGGCTGCTTCGGTCTGCCTGACGTGGAGTGTACTGTTTCATATGGCTCAAACCAAACAACAGCTCAGCTGTCTAGTTGGTGCTGAGAACTTTTCCACGGACTGAGGGATCAAAGATTTAAAAAGAAAAGACAATCCAGCCAATCCTGAGAGTGGCGAGGCCTATCCAGACGGTTATAAATGATATGTCTTCTCACAATAGCAAACCCTGTCTATAGTACCGGAGTTCCACAGTTAGCGGGCTCGCCATTTACCGTAACCGGATTCATAATTCAGAATGTACAGAGAACTGACCGTTTACATCAGCCAGCGGTCAAGAGGAAGAGAGGATTGAGAGTAGCAGAGTGGATGGGTTTCATTCTCGGGACAAATATGATGGGGATGATAATTCCGAGATGTGTGGGGATGGAATGTCACAGAGCTATATTGCTCTTTCCATACCCAGTGTGGAGCTTGGCCACACTGCGGTGGTTCCCACATGTTGGTCACCTGTCCCGAGAGCCGTGTTGTACTGACCACTGTTTCACATTTTCCGAGTCAACAGACTCTGGTGCTTGACGGGTGTAAGCTTGTTCAACTGAAGGTTGAACAGGAGCTTCTCCTCCGGTGTCTCCACGGTTGCTGCCAGGGTGTCATCAGTACTTGAGAATGTTCATTTGTTTTCACTGTGGCTTGACTGAGCGTCACTTTTTACCATTGTTTTCTGTGCTGATCTTTCAAATGTCTGTCCGCAGGTCAGCATGTGAGAGGAATGGATTATGAGAGTGACAAGTGCGCCCGAGTTCTGTGGGACTATCTATGTCTTCATCAACCCCTGGAAAAGGCAAGGCTCATTCTAAGTCCTAAAGTGTGATA
>OMLC01098150.1:0-10337 GCA_900302585.1 Regalecus glesne
GGGTTGAGCGGTCGTCTGGCAATCAGAAGGTTGCAGGTTTGATCCCCGGTCCTGCATACAGCATGTGGAGGTGTCCTTGAGCAAGACACTGAACCCCTAACTGCTCCCTGAGCACCACCTGGTGGCAGCTCACTGCTCCTATACAATAGGTTGGGTCAAAAATACAGAGAAATACAAATTTCCCCTTGCGGGACTGATCAGGGAATCATTCTTTCTTCTTTATTAGGCAGAGGCACCCGTAAAGGAGGCCTGCTGTCACCCCTGCTTTTTATCATCAAAATTAAACGATTAGCCATTCCCCTAAAGCAATCTGATGATTTTTCTTGAATAGTGCAGAATGGAGAAACACACAAACTAACTTCAGTCGGGTGTTAGAATCCCAGCTGCACCGTTTCCAACCACAGCCAGAGGTCCATAGTTAGTGGTTCATAATGGGCTAAGCCTCACATGGGTATAGGGGTTAGGTTGGATAAAGTATTCTGGGTTCACTAGTGTCCCCCTCTGGGTGGTCCAGGCCTCTTGGTTAAGTGAAGGGAAAGTACTCTGCTTCATTCTCCTCTGACGGCCAAGCACTGTGCTTTCCCCACCAGACCATGATGTGTGGACTAGTGAGGGCTAGTGGTCATGTGACTTGGAGGAGACACATGCTACCACTTCCTCCTTCCTGTTGAGGTTCTAGAGGGGATCACAGAGACATATCCAGAAAGCTCTGCTGATAGAACAGGTGTTTTTAAAAGTGGGCGGCTTTCCTCTCCCACAATGCACCTGTGAACTGGTCAGGCTCCTCTACATGATTAGCAGTGTAATGTTACTTGAGCTTGGAATCCTTTAGGTAAGTCTACCTAGAAATTAATTTCTTAGTCATTTCTTTATTTTAAATAGGGTGGTTCGTGTTAATGAACATTTAGAATCAAATATAGAACAGCCAGATTTTAGCCACCAGGGTAATTTTCATTTGTTGACGACCTAAAACTCTCTACGTAATGACCCAGACTACCCAGCATGTACTAGCAGCCACACTACCTAAAACTCCCTCTATGCTATAACAAGCCCTAAACATAACTTCAGGTTGATGTTGCAAGATTTGTCATAACTCAGATTCACATCATTCACATACATGAACAGAGAACAGAGCAGCCCACTGGAAACTCTGCTTTGACTTTGTTGTGTGCAGCACTGTGAATTTCTCCTTGTGTGATTAATGCAGGACCATCGTATCTTATCTTTACTATGAATGAAAAATAATCATACATCCTTGAAAACATGTGATGGACTACTTCAGTTCACGTTGAGAAGCCCCCTCCCATTGTAGGGGGACAATAGGACCATTGTACTGTACAAATGTAATGGACTATAAATAGTACTTAGCTGTGATGCTCATGAAATTATTTCTCCGAGCTAACTTGGTCCTTTCTGCTAGCATGTGAGTCACATAGCACAAGCCAAAAAAACCATAAAAAAGAAGAACTGCTTGCCAACCAAAAAAAAGGATTTGTGCTTAGTGGACTTGTTTCTGTATGACTACACTGCTCTATGGCTGACTTTCTCAGGTTCCCCCCTCATGGTGTCGGTGAGTTATTGAGCTGGATTTTGGGGGAAATCTGCCTACTCAGTATGTCCGGGGTATTTTTAGCCTTTGAGTCACTAAATGAAGGTTTGAGAAACAACTCCCCTTTCTCCTGGCCTCTCTGTCACTTGAATTATCTTTCTTTCTCTTCTTATTCCTTTTCTCCTTTTATCGGATTTGTCCCTAGATCGACCTCCTTCAGGCCAACAGGGCATCTCTAGTACTTATCTCTCTCACATCAGAGCAAATGCTAGAATTGTCTTTTTGGAATACTTGACAATGCTGCGTAAATACAGCATCTCATCATTAGAGGGTTCTTACATGACGGCCTTCAGTCCTCATCATGACAGCCTGCTGACTATCCCCAGGTTTTCCCATATGTCTGCATATGGGAAACATCACTCTTTTCTTTCTGAATTTATGTTGAAATGGAAAAACAATAGAATAGATTCCCTCATCAGTCCCACAAGGGGAAATGTGGATTTCTCCTCATCTTAACCCATCCTATTGTATAGGAGCAGTGAGCTGCCACCAGGTGGCGCTCAGGGGGCAGTTAGGGGTTAAGTGTCTTGCTCAAGGACACCTCCACATGCTGTATGCAGGACCGGGGATCAAACCTGTGACATTCCCATTGCCAGACGACCACTCTACCCACTGAGCTATGCTGCCCCTGAGACACTGTGGAACTGTAGCAATAGAAATGGTCAAAAGGGCCTCACAGAATAATTCTCCTGATGTTATGATAAAGGTAACTAAGTTAGTAAGGTAGAACTCACAAGCCACAGGTCTCTTAACGAGTCTGTGGCTTCCAAAGTGGCCTTCTACCCCCTTCAGAACTTCCCCTTTTCAAGATTCTCTGGACTGAATAAGGAGGATTCCATAATTCTTCCTTTTTACCCAGTTGTGCCTCCATCCTCCCACTCCACATATGAGAACAAATTAACATGAGCGGCTTCTCTTTAACCTAAAGGAAATGGCCCAAACGAGTGAGTAGAAAGTGATACTGGGCTCCAGTTCAGTGGAGATGGCCAATTGCTCATTTCCATATTTCTCCCTGTGATGGGATTTTTATGGCATCTTTAGTCTTATTTGTAGCCTGAGGAACAAAACAGCTGTGGCCTATTATGTTTCAGTGTGTTGTGTGGACGTCCCCTCTTCTGCCCTGAAAGACACACTCCCCAGTGTGAGAACGGCCAAGCCACTGTTCCAGCCCTTACCTGGTACGTCACCAAATGACTGCAGATGAATGAGATGCAGAACTACACAGCCATGCTCAGCCAAGGCCATGTCTTCAACATGCTAGAGAGGAGACTTCACACACACACACACACACACACACACACACACACACACACACACACACACACACACACACACACACATGTGCTATGTAAAGAAGTAGTGGAGTAAAGATGTCCCGGGCAGAGAAGGAAGTCACCCTCCCTCTGAGGGCTCTTATTTGAGTTTCTCTGTTGTTTGTTTTATGAAGCCAGTCCAGCTGCACATGCTTGTGAGGTAGTTAGCAGTGTAGCCCACAAACTCATAACAATTAACAATAATGATAAATAATAATGATAATAATGGTGATGATGATGATGATGATGATGATGATGATGATGAGCGTAGAAAGAAATGGTTTCTATATCTGCTAGTTGTGGTGCAGAGTGCTCTGTGGTGCCTACCACAGGGAGCAGATGGAACCAGTCTTGGTCCGGCTGTGATGGTCTGCAGTGGGGTTCCCTGTCTGGTTTGTTACTTTGAGTTGAGTCAGTGGTGTTTGTATAGCCTATTAGAGATGTAGAAGTGTTGAATGGAGGACAGGTTGGTACCAGAGACTTTCTCTACAGACCTGACTGTGTGTTGAAGTCTGTCCCTGTCCTGTGTGGAGGCTGATCCAGACCAGACAGTGATGGAGGAGCAGAGGACAGACTGGACCACTGCAGTGTAGAACTGAACCAGCAGCTCCAGCTGTAAAACAAAGGTGAACACTCCTTTGTAGTTTTAGCCCCAAATCTCAGGAATAATCTTCACCAATCTATCAGATTAATGGAACTTCTGGACTGTTTTAAGCAGCTTCTAAAAACCATCTTTTTACACAAGCCTTTAATAGACCTGCTGTGGGTGGTTGGCTTGACCTCGGTCTGTTTCTTCCTGTCTCATGTTTAACTGTCTTTTTACTTCTGTTACTATTTTACTCTTATTATTTTTCATGATTGTGTGTAAATCCCTTTGTAACCGTGTGGTTTAAATACCATATTACCTACTGACATGGATTTGGGTCACTTTGCAGACTAAAAAATAGCTCCTAACCAAACGTAATACATTACTGCTATTGATCATGTGGAAAAAGGTCAATATTCTAACTGAACCAAGCAGAATCCTAGCCAAGCATGTGAGGGGAGGGCAGATAATGGATGTAGAGGATAATTCTATTTGTTTAAAGACTAGATGTGGTCACTTGTCAGCAGGGTTCAAATTAAACAGCCCTACTTTACAGTGCACACCACGACTTTCCAACTCACATGCATGTGATCTGTCTCAGACCCTTTTGTTTGCATTTTGACATTTTATCTTTTGAGGATAATCTACTCAGAAAAATACAAATACTGCCAAAAGTTTCAAATGTCCCAGCGGCTGCTCTCTAATGAGGTCTTCAGATGGTGACGTAGATCTAGTAACTCCAGTCCAGCGCCCCCACGGCCACAGCAGGAACATGCATAATTGTTTATTCCTTTTTTTCTTTGCACTACCTCATTGTGGGGAAGATGGAATACAGTTTGATACGGAGACTTTTATAGAGTCTTCTGAGACTTTTATAAAGTCTCAGAGCAGCTTTTCAGGGGGGCGTGAAGCCCTCTCATGGGGGGGCCGAGGCCCCCCCTTGAGAGGGCCCATTCTCTGTTACTCCACAGGGCACCAGGGACACTTTGAAAATCTCAGTGTCATCCCGATGCTATGTGATTACACAGTGACGTGTAGTCGTGCCTGAGGCTATCCATGCCTGGATGTACCTGTACAGCACGAGTAGCTCCTGTCGGGGAGAAACGCTCTAGTCTGCCGATGCTCCTCTGAAGGGTCAGTGGACGTTCAGGTTACTCCATTGTAACAGCAAGATTCCAAAGTGATCATTTTCATTCAACCTTTGTTAGAACAGGGAAAAATACATTTGAGATCTTTGACCTTTTGTCGAATGTCTGGCACCAAGAATGAGTCACACGCCTCCACCAGTGAGACATGGCAGTGGGTTCAGTCAACACTCATACCTGTGTTCTCCAGTCACACAAGCTCCAGCATGTTGGACCACGTGTCTTGACTCTGACAAACAGAACGCTGCCTCTGAAATACGCCACAACATGACCGTGTCTGAATCCAACTGGTATTCCGGCATGTTACTGGTGACAGACATGGACGCGTGTCAATGAATACTGGGACGGCATCCAGTGCGTCAGCTGTGCCCCATCCGGAGAGGTGGTGTTTTTGCCATGACGGGCATCGGATGTCCAATTTGGCCAAACCATTTCGTGGCTTGTCACGACCACAGTGGGTCTGTTGGGGCCCAGGTCACTAGCCTGTGTGCTCTCACAGTTTAATGATGGAAACCTGCCATGGAGAGCCCTGGGAAATGGGGGATAAGCCCAAAGAAGATGCTTTGAATTTGTTCTTGGTCATTTCTAAGTGACACTGAGAGCAATCAAGTGTCTATGCTGGAGTTCCCAAAGCAGAGAAAACCCTGGTAATGTGTCAGCGGCTCCACCGGGCCTGCTACAGGCTAATGCTACTGCCTTTACTGCTACCAGGTACCGCTGCTGCCATCTCTACTGCCACTGCTGGTGTGGATACGTCACTATCCCTGAATGGACTCGTTTTTATACGGGGCTTTTCCGGACTCACGGCCACGCAAAGCTCTTTACAGCATATGCCTCGTGTTGACTCACCATAGGGATTATGGATGGATGTCCTGAGGCTCTGTGGTGGGATCAATCCCATGCTGCCTGACTTGGAGCCACTCTACCACTGAGCTACTGTGGCCCTCCTCCTGCCATGTCTGCTAATGCTACTAATAGTGAGAATCCATCCATCCATCCATCCATCCATCCATCCATCCATCCATCCATCCATCCATCCATCCATCCATCCATCCATCCATCCATCCATCATCCGGTTATCTGAAGTCAGGTCGTGGGGGAACTGGAGCCTATCTCCGTTCTCATTGGGTGAAAGGTGGGGTACACCCTGTATAGGTCACCAGTCTATCACAGGGCAGAGCAGTTAGGGGAACAGTGTCTTGATCAAGGACACCTCAAATAAGAATAATATATTTTATGTAAGCGTTCAAAAGCATAACCCTGGAGTCCCTGTTGTGTAGAGTTTTGGGTTGATCAGGTCAGCGAGGTCCATGTGTTGGACCATCCTGTGTCTCCTCCGGCCAGTTCCAGACAGGTCAGCACACGGCAGTGCAGATGGGAGTATGTCAGGAACATACTGGTACTGGCCGTTCAGTGCATGCAGCTTTCCTCTGACGATCCAAACCCCCACCCTCTGCAGGATGGCGTGTACCCCAGCAGAGCCTGGCCAAACGACACTCACAAGTAGTGCTCAGCCTTTGCTGTGATGGACTAAAAGGGCCCAGTGGGTGGTGCTGGACTGCCTCTCATCAGCATACTTCAGACTGTTTAAGTCAAAGGGGCTCGTCACATTTCACTTTGCAGCAACCTACACCAGTTGCAGACTCGACACAAATGGAAAACAAATCCAAATGTCTCCTGAGTACCTTGTGACCCAGGTTGGCTCATCCCTACCAGGCTGCAAGCCCTGCCAGGGGCTCAGGAGTGACAACCGTCCCCTAACTCTTGTCTGGAGACAGCAGTGGAAACCAGCCCACTCTACTTCTGCCCCTGCCTCCCTGATTAGAGGTCTCTTTAGGGCATAATGACAGAATTGTGTTCCTGTGGGTTGCTGCTAATAAGAGTGGGCTAATAGTCATGTTAGCCGATGCAGTGTGTCATTAGCCCTCCACCCATAGCCCAATGGGGGGCAGCCCTATCATTTCAGGGCCAAATCACAGGGTGCTGCGGAGATCAGTCACGTCGGGGGTCTGAGGTCTCCACCCACCCTCCCTGAGTCACTGCTGCAGAAGGCCCTGACATCCAGGGCTTTGACGTTGGCCAGAGGAAGTCGGTAGAAGTGTTTGGAGGAGATGCTGATAGGGTGGTGGATGTGTGACAGCTGATCCCTGAACACCAGCAGATGACCGCGGTCGTCCCTGGGTGATGTGTGAGCGTATGTAGACTCTTTCAGAGCTCTAGCTAGTCTGTACTGACTAGTCTCAGCCTAGTCTCAGCCTAGTCTCAGCCTAGTCTCAGCCTAGTCTCAGCCTAGTCTCAGCCTAGTCTAGCCTGCCACACTGGACTTGATGGGTTCTGGTGGGGGGGGTTACACTGTACTCCTATTTGTATTGCTGTATCTGTGATGAATGCTCAACCTGTTAATTACATCCCCGATGCATTTGTGGCTCTTCACAAGTAGCACCCGTGCTCTCCCCGGCTGTGTCCCATATCAGGAATTCAACACATGTTCAGGCATTTTCCTCCACAAGTCGACCAGAGGCGGCTCTGCTCTGATCCATGTGAGCCAGATCTGAGCCAAGCTGTGGGGGATCGAGTCACAGAAGCACAAGCTAATGATTTGAAGCTAATGATGGCTGAACACAAGCCTAGTGTACAGCACAGGATACATCATGGCGTGGTCCTGTGACCTCTGCACGGAGGGTCCGGCCGCCTCACGCTGCCCTTTAGTGGCCATGTCGTATGAGCACGGGGTGAAACACGAGTAACGGGATGTTTGTGCAGCAGCTTGTGCTGAGCAGGGAGTTAACTGGAGCAGGAGAATGGTGACGTTCAGAAAGGTTCACGGCTGTTATTCCTACAGGCCATGAGCGTGAAGGGAGCTAATGCCATCTGACAGTTCTGGAGCAAGAAGAGGAGGGCAGGACAGAAAAGGGAGGAGAGGGAGAGAAGAGAGGATGAGGAGGGGTGTGTGAAGGAGGTAGGAGAGATGGAGACATGCTGGGTAGGGGAGTCTGGGGAGGGGCCATGTTGGATAGAGAGGTGGATGAGTTAGTCACTGTGAGGGAATAGGGGACGGCTAGAGTCCGTACTGAAGGACCTCTCGTTCACCTCAGTGGAGAAAATATTGATGCAGATGTGTGAGGTTTGGAACACAGGTTAGTAACCTGTGGGGGGGCACGGTGGTGTGGTGGGGGACGGTTGGAGACCGGACATGTGTCAGAGCAGCTTGTTCAGCCATCCCTGTTGCCCTGCTGGGAAGACTCATTCCAAGCTGCCATCTGGAAACTGCCTTTGACGGGAATCCAAAGATGACGTTGAGGCATTTCAGACACGTTTCAGTCTCCAGGACTCGGAGCTCTGCCGGCTGTCCGGCAGACGTAAAGCGATGGAGACAGGCAAGAGAAGAGCGGGGCTGGGAGGTGGGGAAGTCCTAGGAGATGGGGGTCTCAGAACCGTGACACCTAGGTCAGATTAGATTTCCTTGTTACGCATGTGGGAATCTGTCTTTTCAATGGGCGTCCCAGTGTTTTCACTCCAGAGCAGTGACAAGCCCTCCTTGGCCAGCGACCAAGTGGGCCAGCTGCAGTTCAGTGGGATGTGTGTCTGACGCTGCTTAGACGGGCCGCGGTGCCCTCCGTCCTCCTCCCTCCAACCAGCCTCTAAGGGCTTTGACTTCAGGCTCGGCTGCATCTGCTCGATCTGTTTGATTACAAAGAGAAAAATCAGGCTTGGGACCGTTTGTATTCCCTTCCAAATCAGCAGGAACCAGGAGATCCATTTCCCCTGCTGGAGAGAAGCCTCCTGACTCCATGTACACTTTGGCTGTGAGCAGTGTAACCTTGATGCCTCCACCTTCATAACCCCTCCATCATAGGGCAGCCTGGTGCTGAAGCGTGGCGCTGGTCATTGGCCTGGTGAAGTCTTGGTGTCTCTGCAGACACAGCTTGGATGACACGTCTGAAGAAAACCCGTCAGCTCCTCCGCTGCAGTCGGAGATGACGGGTGGAGTCAGAACCTGTGTGCCGACAAACCCATCATGACCCGACCTGCACTGGCTGCTGTGTCCTGTAGGAGGGCAGCCGGTGGCTTGGCTGGTTCACAGATCCCAGAAGCACACCGACTCCCAGTCCGTTTAAATGACAGGCCATCCAGGAGCTGGGCAGGGGACCCTCATGTTTGTCCAATGTCTCCCCCTAGTGGTGGTCCACGGTTCTCTGAAAGAGCTTGTCTGTGCCGAGGCCTCCACAGAGCCTGTCTAAAGGCAGCCCGTGTCCACTCTGGGCCACATGGCACCACGTCCAAACACGGCTTTGCTCAAACCTGCATTTACCCCCTGCTCATGTACCTAGGAGGCTTTTCACAGTCACATGTATGACTGAAAAGCCCCGTCCACACCCGTCCACACCCGTCCACACCCGCTCTGTTCCCATTCTGTGGTATACACTACAAGTCAGAATAGTCTCATCAGGTCATGTGGACAAAGCTTTAAAACAACACCAACATTAATCAGAACGTCCTCCTCAGCTCTCAGCTGAAGGATGGGACTCACCCTGCACCCTTTAAAGGACAGAGATGTGAGCCGGGGTGCTCACATCTCTGAATGGGCCAAAACAATGCTGACCTGGAAAAGAAGAAGAACCTCTTTTCAGGCTCAGTAATCCAGGTAGGCAGTTACATCCAGAGCTGGTGCAACTATTTTGACTTTGTTGACTACCTGGACTCCTGGGCTTGAACAGCTGTTTCTCTGAAGGTCACTAAAGGTCTCCCAGCAGGCCAGAGGTTGGTCTGGTTCCAGACTCATTCAGCAGGCTTGGGAAGCCCAGTAGTAAATGTTGACAGCAGCCATGTCTCTAAACATGGCTATTTGTTTTTGCCACCTGACCTTGTCTTTATCTGACCAGCTGCAGCAGGTCTCTTTGTGGAGTTGTTTCCTGTGCTGTGATGGAAGTGATGGGCTTATTTCTCTATGGTGCTCTACTAGTCTAGAGACCACTCAAAGTGTTTACGTTGTACTGGAGATGCTGAAAGTGAGGACGGACCTCTCATTAGTCTGTATGTCATAGTTCCACTATAATGCTGTTCTCCTGATCATGTGGTGTGGTGTCAACTGTGTCTTCTTCTGTGTTCACATCCTCCATCACCTGTCTGTCTGTCTGGGGAGAGAGATCCTCCTCTGTGTCTTCTTCTGTGTTCACATCCTCCATCACCTGTCTGTCTGTCTGGGGAGAGAGATCCTCCTCTGTGTCTTCTTCTGTGTTCACATCCTCCATCACCTGTCTGTCTGTCTGGGGAGAGAGATCCTCCTCTGTGTCTTACTCTGTGTTCACATCCTCCATCACCTGTCTGTCTGTCTGTCTGGGGAGAGAGATCCTCCTCTGTGTCTTCCTCTGTGTTCACATCCTCCATCACCTGTCTGTCTGTCTGGGGAGAGAGATCCTCCTCTGTGTCTTCTTCTGTGTTCACATCCTCCATCACCTGTCTGTCTGTCTGGGGAGAGAGATCCTCCTCTGTGTCTTATTCTGTGTTCACATCATCCATCACCTGTCTGTCTGTCTGGGGAGAGAGATCCTCCTCTGTGTCTTATTCTGTGGTCACATCCTCCATCACCTGTCTGTCTGTCTGGGGAGAGAGATCCTCCTCTGTGTCCTGAGGTTTCTTCCTGTCTCTCTCCCTGTTAAAGGGTTTTAAGTTGTTCCTGATCT
>OMLC01098151.1:0-11103 GCA_900302585.1 Regalecus glesne
ATGTTGCCATTAGCGGGCACGTCATATTAAGTACTTGACCTTGGACTGGCCTTCACACTCAGCCCTTTGCTGAGCAGGTCAACACAGGTGAACCTCCGCTGCCTTATCTGATCCGTGGTTTGAAGAGGTTCTGGTGTTGGGGCTGGGGGGGAGTTCTCACTGCAGGCACATGTTGACATCAGCACATGAGTGCGAAGGGTGGAAATATTGAGATGGAAGGTGTGTGTCCATCAGGGAGCGATGGAGACAGGGAGAGGGAGAAATTGTGTGTGTGTGTGTGTGTGTGTGTGTGTGTGTTTTCGTGGTGCCCACATGGACAAGAAACCTCACACAGACATAACTGTGTTCACCCATCTCTGTGCACCTGTGTATGGATGTGCCCTCACTGCAGACAGTGTCCATGCTCTCCCCACCACCATGTGCACATGTCAACTTGTCCTTGCGGTGCAGCTGGACCCAGCACTGGTCACTGACCAGAGCTCTTCTTCACCGACACTGTCATTCTCCATCTTGCTCTCTAGCTCTACCTAACGGTGGTCCGTTTGTAAGTGTCACGGTTAGTCCCCATGTTGTGGGGGTGGACACAGACTCGGATGGAGCGTGAGGGATTAAGGCCGGAGGCTCTTCCTGATGCCGTGTGATGCACACACTAAGGATCCAGGAGGCGTCGGTCTGTGTGTGTGTGGATTATCAGGTATCCAGCTCACCCAGTGTGTAAGTAAATACATTCAGAACAAGGAAGCAGGCGCCACAGGATCAACAGACTGGCATGTATGTGGGGAGGGAGCGAGGGATCCTCTGAGCAGGGGGTGTAGACACATTTCTAAATAATCCAGCAAGGGGGGACCATTTCTCCAGCACGCCTACGGCTGTTGTTCCTAAATCCTAAACTGTTACTGCAAATAATGACATTTCTCCCTCTGCTGAATGTGCGAGTTGCTGAAAGAGCCGTGGTGTATTCACCGTGGGGAACGGATATACAAATTCCATAGGAGGCCATGGAATGCCAGAACAGATCCAGCTCTGCAGAAAAGCCATGAGTAATGATCTTTGTGGAAGAGCCCGATGAGGATGCGGTCATTTGAATCTCCTTTCCCACTGGTGTGCAAACCGAGCCTGGATTCAGCCAATGAGTCAGCGCAGGGTGAAGTTGTTCGGAGGCAGCCCAGGTTCAGCTCAAAAAGCCAGAAGGGAGGATTTTCTGTTTCACCAAAGCTGCCACCGTTTCTCTTTTCTCTTGTTGAACACACTGCATTGAAAAAGAGCACCGAGTCAGTTTTGCCAGAAACCCTTCAACAATTCTCCATCCGTCCATTATCCACCGCTTATCCAAAGTAGGGCCGTGGAGTCTTACTGGAGCCTATCCCAGTCCTCATTGGGCCTGTCCAGAGAAACACCCTGGACAGGCCACCCCTCCATCACTGGGCAGGTGTGAGGGATGAAGCCCAGATGCACTTCCTGACGCCCTGTGGTGGGTCTGACCCCTCGACCTCTGGCTTGACCCAACAACCTTATCAACAAATCTCCCAACAGATGAAGCTGATTTGTAGCTCTCGTGACAAACTGGCTCACATGAGGGTCAACCCTGATGGACTGCATGGATGAAGGACCAACACTCCAGGGTGAGGGCAGATACAGACCCTGTGTGTGTGAAAAGGACCTCGTTTAAGGCGGTGCAGCGTAGCTCTGGAGGTAGAGTGGGTGAAGCAGTAATCAGAAGGTCGGTGGTTTGATACCCGGCTCCTTCTGAAAGCGTGTTGAAGTGTCATTGAGCAAGACACTGAACCCATAACTGCTCCCGGGGTGCTGCAGCTGCCCACCTCTCGTATACAGAGAGGGAATCCATGGTAGGAACACAATGGCCGCAGAATGGCTTTCCTGTCGTCCTTCCCACAAGACTGCCGTGGGCGCTGGATCATTTTCAGCTCGACAGGCTTAATCCCCGAACAGGGTGGGGCCATTCTGAGAGGCTGCTCTTGACCTGTCTTTGAGGATGTATGTGGCTGTACACGAGCATGTCCACCACTGGATGAGTGGTGATGGAGATTAGCTCCGTTGACCGCTGGACGTAGCCATCACGCTGCATGTCGTGGACGGGCTGGACCCAGAGCGTAAAAGGACCTGTTGTATTGGTTGATGTGCGTTTGTTTCCTATATTCAGTGAGTCTTCAGTGGGAGCCTGTAGATGAATGAAGGAGAGGGTTGTTTCACTGTCAGTAGCTCACCGATGACTGTGTTTACCCAAGGGCCACAACACACACCGTGACACTAATCATCAGTTTAGGGCCAGAGGTAGATGACACACTGTCCCCGCCTCTCTCTCTCTCTAGTGATGAACAGTACAACTACTCCATCTGCTGGGCAAACGCTGCATCACAGCTCTCTGAGTCGTTTTGGCCTTGGCCCGTAGGTGGGTGGAGACTGCAGAGTCTGAGAGAAAGTCTCTCTCAGTAGTATTTTGGAAGGTGCTCTGTGGTGTTGATAAGAGTAGGACACCATTCCGTCAGCCCTCACAGGTCGGTGTGTGTCTCCTCAGCTGGCCAACAGTCTGGACGACGTCTAGCCGACCTCTAGCACCCGGTGACACATGTGTCACATGTTGTGTTGTAAGTGGGCTGAAACTCAGCTGTGTTTCCTCCTGGCAGTGGACAATAGCTTCATCTGCCAACGCTGGTCGGCTCTCTGGCAGCACTAACAGGAGAACCACAACCAAGAGCCGGAGGGGCCAAAACAGTGTCAAACAGAATGAGCTCGATTGATTGTCACACTGAATTGACCTGCAGCCAAGAGGTGATGTCACATCCAGACAATGCCCGGACATCTACCTCATGTGCCTTCTTAAAGAAATGGCCCCATGTTGAGCTGTCTGCCATTGACTTGACTGGACAAAGGGGACGTAATGGAACCCAGAATGGCTGACACGAGTCGTGGTGAATTCCCCTGCCAGTGCCCCTGAGCAAGGTAATGGGGAATCAACTGGTGCTGCAGCTGTGCTCACTGCTCCTTGACAATAGGATGAGTTGACGCAGAGGCCAAGCTTCATTGTGTGTCTGCACGATGACAAAGCAATGAAGCTTTTCACTGCTTCTGAACTCCGTAGTCATGGAAACAAGACGCCGCAGTCAGCCGCAGGGAGGAACGGTCTCGACGCGGTGGCTGTCATGGCGTCAAACAGCCAGGCGATGGCGCCAGCAGACAAGCCTGCAGGTCCGTCCAAGTCTCCCGAATTGTACTCGACGCTCGGAATCATTACGGCTTTCCTCCTCCACAGTCCCGACTGTGTGTTCAGGAGTTAATCCATGTAATTTTTTACCCGAGATGACGACCTTGCCAGCGGGGAGGGGGACCTGCGGCGTCATGTGTCGGCGCAACCTGCGGGAGACGCAAGTGTTGCGGGGTTAGAGACCCTCCTCCGTCTGCTGCGCGTTTAAATCCACCTGTTCACCCCTTTCCCCGCGTCCCCCGCTCCGTGTCTCTGATAGGCTTGGCGGGGGCAGCGTTTGAGCGCTCTGTGCCAGAGGAGAGAGGAGCTCCCTCCTAGCGCCGCCACACGGTAGATGTGTATGGACGTACATCGCCGCGTCTGCGCTCCTCCGGTGGATTTCCTGCGTCCGCCGGGCGACTCATGCGTTATGCGCACCAGACGCGTTTGCGCATAACGTCCTCATCATCTTGCATCTATCCACCCCTCCGGGAGAGCACTTGTCCTTCTGCTATGGGGGGAATTGTCCGTCTGGCTTGACCAGCAGGCATTTTCTACCAGTGTCAAGTCACCTGCACTGATTTATCCCCCCCCTCCGTGAGAATTTAGGCGGAGGTACGCGTTGAGTTCCAAGTCAGGCTGCGGAGTGGCTCCTCTGAAGACGCTGTTCCGCAACAAATTGTTGCCAACAGTCAGGGGCGAAGGGACGCAGCCTCAGCCTCGGCTCACCATGGCACCCTGACAACTTTCTTCCCCGCTCTGTCATCTTTTTCTTCTCAAATGCCTCTCATCGGAACCGTTCTTTCCTGGGAAGTAGTCCGCCGTCTGCCCTTCCAATTATGTTCACTTTCGCTGCCTTCTGCTACATGCTGTCTCTGGTCCTCTGCGCTTCCCTGATCTTCTTTGCGATATGGCATGTGAGTATTCTGGAATCTGTCCGTGTTCATCTGTGATTTCTGTGACGGCCGCAATGTGTGCACGTCCCATGGAGACCGTTTAGCGGTGCAAATGGGTGTCTGCACAACTGACTTGCATGTACCAGCCGCTCAGATGCTGTGTATGCATGTAGTGGTGTTTGGAATACTGTAGGTGAAAAGATCCCGTTACACCATTCACGTGTTTTCCCCTTGAATCCTTGCACTTTTTGAAGTCCTACATTTCTAGGTTTACCCCAGTGACCAATTTCGGACATTGGCTGTTTTCTGTGACACGGCAGGAGAAATCCTGGGTTCTGCGTGAGCGTACGCAAGCACCTCTCTGCAAATTGCCGTGAATGCTTTTGTCTGTATTTTTAAAAAAAATCTATGGTTGCACGTTAGGACTGGGACTCGGTATGGCGAGTGGGATCTCTCGCAGCCCCCCCCACCGTCCCCGCTATATTAAACAGCCCGTCTTCCAAACCAACTGGAACATCTTCAGCAGTGGAGACGGTGGCGCCAACGTTTCATCTCCCCTCATCCGCAACACAGACTCACACAGACACGCACACTGCTTAATCTGCCCAGAAATACAGCAGTGCCAATATGACTCCACTCCATTAGGACATTTGAATAATCTAATTATTTGCTCTCTCTCAGCCTTGTTCCGTGTGCATTCGGGTGTCTCCATCATGCTGAGCCTTATGTACGGACAGATTTGGGTCAGGTCTGCCAGCTCTGTGCTCTGGGCCTGACTTGCACGCCATCGACAACAGACTCTACGGCTGACCCGAGCCAATTAGAGCCCCGGTGCCTGTCTGCTGGTCATTCAGACAATGGGTCACGTGCCTGGCTGTTGACCAGACTGTAGTATTCAACGGGTACAGGAGCTCTTCTCATTCCAGATGAGGGCTATGGACGCTGCTGACAGTCAGGGATGTGGTGAGCATTAAAGTAATGCTGTTTAGTTAGTGTGTGCATGTGTGTGTGTGTGTGTGTGTGTCATCAGGGGCCAAAGAAAAGAATGGACGAATAGTAAAAGAGCCATTGATCCCATTGTACATCAGATCATAAAAGTGATCGGTCGGCTCGTGGGTTAATAGTGTGTCTGTTGTCTCCAGGGCATCACGGACAGGCAGACGGTGTATCGGTATCGGTGATTACGTCTTATGTAAATTCACCACTCACAGAAGGATCATAATGGAGCCCGTTATTCTGTAGCCTCAGCAGTAGCGCTCCACAGGCCAGGCCTCATTTGGCATTCTGCTTATGAGGGCAGAAACGGTGATGATGCCTCCTCCGCCGATCCCCACTCACACAGGCGTACAGAAAGCCCAGACGGCGGACTGCGAGTCCACGCAATTAGACGGAGGCTGTCGGGTGGGAAGGAGCACGGCCTTGTCGATGGGCAAAAGGCTAAACATTGACTTAACCAAGGCAGGCAGACACTGGACAGGCTGACATTCCATCACAGGGCTGAGCAGGTCAGGGGTTCCGGTCCTGCTCAAGGACACCCTGACACGCCCTCCTGGGATGGAACCATCCATCTTCTCATCATTACCAGTGTTCCAGGGTAGGGTTTCTGCAGTAGCTCAGGGGTACAGCGCGTGCTTTAGGAACTGACGAGCCAGAGTCTGCGGGATCGAACCTGCTGCAGGGTGTCAGGAGGGGCTTCCACCTTAAGTTCCCCACGCCTGCCCCGGGAGAGAACGACGGCCTGTCCAGGGTCGCCTTTCTCCGCCTTCTGCCCAACCAGTGCTGGGATAGGCTCCAGCAGATCCATAATCTGACACCGGATAAGTGGTTGACGATGAATTGATGAATGCATGAAAATTAATGGAGCGTCTGCCACACTGAGTCAAGCAAACATAAAAACAAGCCTGGGCGCTGTTCCCCGCTAAGGAATTAGCATAAGACGAGGAAGAGCAAATTGGCAATTAGCCGTTATTACACGTGTCACCGTGTTCCATGTATGTGCCGTTAATCACGGTCCATCCACGTCTAAGAATAAAACACGCTCACACTAAATGACGGCCATCAATCATAGAATACTGTGTGAGCCATTAGATCATGGAGATCTGCCTTATCTGACAATTACTGATCAGGTCCTTCCCTGGTCTGCAGCCACAGAGATAAAACATTCATTAGCTGGTGAAGTCATGACACATCTGACCCCGGCTCCTGCATCAGGATCCTTCATGAGGATCCTCTCCTCTGCACACACACGTTTGCTGGCGTCAAAGGGAGTCTCTTGCCTGTATGGAGGGAGGAATGCAAGGACGCAGGCTATCTTTGGATATCTATTATCATTAATCATCCATGTCCACAAGGCTCATCCTGGAGTGCAGAGGGACTGAGGTGTTCAGCAACCACAGATTGAGTGATGAGCCAGGCACAGGTTTTGACCTCGACCTGGTAAAATAAGACCGCTTTGAGGCCTTCTTCACCCTGAAACCGAGGAACTTGTCCTATTCATGCCACAGCTCAGGGGACAGCCTGATCTGAGCCCTGGACCGGCTGAAATTCAAAAGGAATTTGCTAATGGTCAGTGGTCGAGGGTGCCCTCCAGGAACTGATGAGCCACAGGTTGCCAGTTCAAACCCACTGCAGGGCATCAGGAGGGGCATCCAGCCTTATCCCCCCTCCCCCATAGCTTTATCTAAGTCTGTGTCCACTCCCAGACATGGGGAGTGATCTTGACGGGTAGAACATGGACCTTATTGTTTAGGAGCAGTGGGCCGCAGCAGTGCCAGGAGAGTGATCTGGTTATTTTATGACCACCTTAGCCAGACCACTTTTTCCATATTGGGTTAGGCCACAAATGAGCTCCAAGGGGGTGAAATAAGATGCATAGTAAGACTGAAGGGGGTGGAGGTGTTGCTGATCAGAGATCATTGTCCTCACCTCACTCTGATATGGCCTATGGCTCCACAGCCATGCTCTCATCCAGCTGTCAAGCACACATCATGTGAAACTTAGACATGACATGAGGGGGGGGTCACATGGCTCAGGAGGTAGGACAGGTCATCTAGTAATTGAAAGGTCACTGGTTCGATCCCTTGGGTCCTCCAGAGAACATGTTGACTTGTATTTGAGAAAGACACTGAGCCCTTGACTGCCCCCTGATGAGCAGTTTGGTGCCTTGCATGATAGCCTCCACTCTGAGTGTGTGAATGTGTGTGTTGTTGGGTGGATGCGGGGCATATACGTTAAGCTCTTTGACTGGCCGGGACTAGGAAAGGCCTGTATGAATGCAGTCCTGGGCCTCTGGTGGTGTAGGGGGGTATGACACCTATGTTCAGTACATCTCTGTGTCATACAGTCGGGGGTTTGAATCCCAGCTGCACCGTTTCCAACCACAGCCAGAGGTCCATAGTTAGTGGGTCATAACTGGCTAAGCCTCACATGGGTATAAGGGTTAGGTTGGATAAAGTATTCTGGGTTCACTAGTGTCCCCCTCTGGGTGGTCCAGGCCTCTTGGTTAAGTGAAGGGAAAGTACTCTGCTTCATTCTCCTCTGACGGCCAAGCACTGTGCTTTCCCCACCAGACCATGATGTGTGGACTGCAGAAGGCTGGGGATTGAACCACCAAGCCTCCAATTAGGAGACGACTGCCCTACCTCCCATCTCAATCCATCATAATTCCCATAGGCACACATTAATAGAAGCAAGTTAAGCCTGTGCCCAGGTTTCTCTGACGGCTCCTGTTTGGCTCTGAAGAGGGGGGTATTCAGTATGCATGAAATGGTTTTTGATTTTATGATTTACATAATTCCTTTTAAGTTCTTTTTATCTGGAGCGAGGTAGTTTTGTAAGTGAAATTCTCCAGCATTTAGTCAGTCTCCAACCCCACTAATCATAGTGAGGCCAGAGGAAAGATGACCTTATAGAGTCACGCGGGGTAAATGTTTGTTCATGGCGGCTCTTGTTTAACCCCAGCTGAGTGGTGGTGGTGGTGGTGGTGATTCAGTCTGTCCATCCCCCAGAGCACTGAGCTGCAGTTGTTTGAGTCAGGAGCACTCAAGCCACCATTTGCTGAACATTTTTAATTAACATACAAGGTGAATTGGACCTCCCTGGGGGCTTGGGGGCTCATGGCTCCTGTGGCCGGACTCGGGTTGAGCGATTCCTCTCCCGTTTAATCACGGCACCTTTTGTGCTCTCGGTGTCATCCAGGCGGGGAGCGAGCCAAATACTGTTCTTCTGGGCCGGTGATGTATGGGGAAGCCCCATGGCACAGATATAGCACGCGGCTCTCTTCCCTCTCAGGGATGCAGAGGGCAGCGTGTTAAGCTATCACCGTTTACTGGCTTGATTGGGATTCTCCATCACGTCGTGGCTTTTTTCCAATTGTATTCATAGCGAAAGCCACATGAGGATGGAGTTGAGTGGGGGGGGGCATTGAGGTGGGATGGTTCCTCAGTTCAGACACTTGTTTTCGGTTATCCATCTCGGTCTCTTCCGAATGCCTTTCTCTAGCTCGCAGTATTTACGTCACTCCGAGGAATGCTCGTCCCCAACCCGGATTAAGGAGACGGCAGTTTGCATCAGGTTCAAAAGAAAATCCAACTGTGATCTTTGCATTTTGTCTGTCTGTGAGGAGATAAAAAAAGCATGGTGTTTCACTCACCAGACATTGTGACGGGCTGTTGTTCTAACCTGGAAAAAGAGCACCCCTCCACCCAATCAGCTGGTCAGGGGCTCCATCCGGGATTGTGTGAGTTCCTTTCAGCCAAGCTAATTACATGGCCACTAAGGGTTCAGGAAACACAGATTTGCATTTTGAGGGGCAGCTCAGCCACAAAAGACAAACGGGCTGTTGCCCAGGCACCAGTAGCCCGTACTGGTGCCTGGGCTTGTGGCGTTTCATGAGCATGTCACGGTGCACATGCCTACATAGGTCGCCGTTATCCATTTCCAAGGTAACACAGCTTCGTCCCTCAATTTTGTGGAAGAGCATTTCTGCTCTCCAGTTGTAATTCTTCCCCCTCTCTGGGTGTCCCTCTAGGTGTCCCTCTGGGGTGTCCCTCTGGGGTGTCCCTCTGGGTGTCCCTCTGGTGTCCTTCTGGGTGTCCCTCTGGGTGTCCCTCTGGGTGTCCCTCTGGGTGTCCCTCTCTGGGTGTCCCTCTCTGGGTGTCCCTCTGGGGTGTCCCTCTGGGTGTCCCTTTGGATGTCCCTCTGGGGTGTCCCTCTGGGTGTTCCTCTGGGTGTCTCCACTCATGCAGACTTTCACAGATTTGACAGAGGTGTCGTGTGAATAACCCTTTGCGCTGAACAACTGTGCCTCATCTGCTGTATTGCTCTTCTGCTAACGTCTATGTGCAAAGATAACCAGAAAGAGGGTCGGGGGGTGGGGTTTCTGGATATTCTGGAGAAAGGACCTAAATTGGTATCAGCCTTTCTTCTCAGCAAGGGAGAAAAGAAGTGCTCTGTAACAACAGAGCAGGTTGGGGTTGAGGGAAGGGGACTCTGTCCATCCAGCCATGATTGTCAACTGCTGATCTGAGGTCAGGTCATGGGGTCACACTGGAGCCCATCCCAACACTCATTGGGTGTAAGTTGTGGAAACACCCTGGACAGGCCGCCAGTCCATCCCAGGGCACACCTTGAGGGTCAAGGCCTGATGACTGTCCCAACGCCCTGGGGGGGGGGGTTGAACCCACAGTCTGGCTCATTAGTCCCTGAAGTGCCGGCTCTAGTCCCGACCCACCGCGGCCCTCTGGTGGACACTGAGTAGCTTAATGCCCCTACAGTGTCCATGGTCAAGTTGA
Source organism: Regalecus glesne (assembly GCA_900302585.1). Classification (NCBI taxonomy): domain Eukaryota; kingdom Metazoa; phylum Chordata; class Actinopteri; order Lampriformes; family Regalecidae; genus Regalecus; species Regalecus glesne. The sequence continues at coordinate 9,891 of OMLC01098151.1, forward strand.
CCTCATCTCCTCTCAACCCAACCCAACTTGTTCCAAAGGATAGGTAGAAGGTGTGTCCCTGGACCCCAGAGTCAGAGAGGGTTCATGTAGCGGCTGTGACAGCTGGGGATGGAGATGGAAACGCAGTGTACAGCTATCATGTAGGCCAGGCGTTGAGACTCGTCCTCATCATTCTGTAGATTTATCATTTTGGTTGTGACGCTTGCGGATAGATGGTCAGGACTTGAGAGAGGGAGCCAGGAGAGGCCGGTTCAGACTGGATGAGAGGAATTCAAAGGCATGAAAGATTAATGAGAGGAGAAACAACTTTGTTTGTTTTTCCTGAAGTGGGAGTAGACCAGTGACACCAGCTCGGCCCTGGAAGAGGAGCTGAAGCCTTGTGGTCTTCAGGACTCGCTGAACTCCAATTCAGGGCAGATGACACGGGGACGGTTCTGATGGATGTGGTGTGTCTGCTGGTCAAGACCTTGTTGTGTTGTAAGATTAAACTGATGCAGTTTACAAAGTCCCTTTCGACCAAGTGGCCAACCTAAGCCCAGGACGGGCCAAATCCACATACGCAGCATGTGGAGGGACTGTGTTGGCTCAGGGGCAGAGTGCGGCCCTGCGAGTCAGGGGTCGCAGGTTTGGTCCCACCGCAGGAAGTGAGGAACCCCCCCCGTACTCGGCAAACGTCGAGACGTGTCGTGAAGCACTTTGAGTGGTCAGTAGACGAGGACAGTGCCCTGTAAAAAAGACTCTCTTTACCATCGATTCACCACGACAGCCTCCACCTCAGTCCTCATCACTGATGCAGAGTGTGACTACAGTCTGTTCAGAGGAGTTATTGTAGACAGGGAAAGAAGCACCGCGCGCTCTAGCGAAGACATCAATGAGGAGCAAGCAGGGGGAAACCTGTGATTGTGATCTCAATGAAGCAATCGCTCCACAGGGTTTTCTGGCACCAGGCACGGAGGCTAATTGAAGTGGCGTTACTTATATTTGAGCTGGCTCCACATTGATCCACATGTTCATTAACCCCTGCTGGCTCCTCATCCATCATCCTGACTTCACCGTTTCCTCCATTTCCATTGTTCTACTACACAGCAAATACACTGGACGGTCTCTCTCTCTCTCTCTCTCTCTCTCTCTCTCTCTCTCTCTCTCTCTCTCTCTCTCTCTCTCTCTCTCTCTCTCTCTCTCTCTCTCTCTCTCTGTCTCTCTCTCTGTCTCT
>OMLC01098152.1:0-15516 GCA_900302585.1 Regalecus glesne
AATGAAAAATACAACACAGACAGGAAGGAAGTCTTTCACTGGCACAGACAGAGGAACAGAAAAAAGGAAGAGACAGAGGGAGAGAATTTTACGACCTGGGTTTATAGAGGTAATAGAGTGAAGTGGGAGAGAAAGACAGGGAAGAAAGAGGAGGAGGAGAGAGTGAGAGAGGAAAAAGATTGGGGGTAAAAGGAGTTTTAGTGCCCCAAGTGTTGAGGAATGAAAGTAAGGATCACAAAGCCCCCCAAAAAACAAAAATAAATAAGTAACACACACACACACACTATTGCCAGTTCCCTGGGGTGGCAGCATGAGTGTTAGAGGCAGGAGCGCTCCCTTTCAGAAAAAGGTGTTAAGACACTAAGGGAGGGGGGTTGAGGTTATCACACACACACACACACACACACACACAGACACACACACAGACACACACCGCAATATAATGACTAAAATACATTAATATGCCTTTTTTCTATACCTTTTGATGATATATACTGTGGTTGGCACCAAAAAAAATGTGATGGTACCTATTGATACTTTTCAGACACACGCATTTATGAATGTTATTGGCAACCAGTGCTTAGAAATTGGTCTCTTAGCAGGCCTACATCAAGGAATACTTATACAGATGTTCCATATTATGTTTCACCATCAGTGTATGAATGTGTATGAATGGGTGAATGTGAGGCATACATTGCCTTGAGTGATCAGTAGACTAGCAAAGTACCATATACATGCAGTCCATTTACCATTTACACACACGCACGCACACTTCTTCTCTAAATGAGTTTAGGCTTCTTTTAAGCGGGGTTTAAGCTTTTCCTATTTCTTGTATTTATTTTACATACAAGGAATTATAGATGTAGAAATTTTGTAGATTAATACATTAACATACGTATGCATGATAATCACATTGTATAAATGTGAAACAGAAAGTTATTAAAGCCGGAAAACGTGCCTTTTCTCATTTTAGCCTTGGCTGGGTAGAGTTTCTTTTCAACAATTCCTCAGTTACTCCCTACATTTTGATATACAACTTCCTCCAGCCAGTCTCCAGTGTGCACATACCTATAGTGGAGGGTCTTCCAAGCCCTGATTGATTTAGGGATGGCTGGGTGACGTGGGCAACAACATGGCTGCCGTTTGTCAAGGAGGGGGAAACGTCTGGCATTTGTGGGGGGGCTATGGGATCCACATTAGAGCCTGCTTGAGATAGTGACAGAGAATGAAAACAGTTTTATCTGACATGTTCATCATTTTTTGAGGGGAAGGGGACTCTACTTGTCCATTTTTGTACTTTTTATTAACTTAGATGGCAAGAAGACAGAGTAGGCGTAATACTAGAGAAAATATCCTAGAATGCTACCTGTATGTATGCCCACATATCTGTTGCTTATTGCATTACAGGCATTTAGCAGATGCTCTTATCGAGAGCGATGTACAAGTGTCTTGCTCAAGGACACCTTGACATGCTTGCTGCAGGACCGGGGATCGATCCTGCAACCTTCCAATTGCTAGACGACCGCTCTACCCACTGAGCTATTGCAACAGGTAAACATGTTTTTGTGAATTTGTGTGCGTGAGTGAGTGAGTGAGTGAGTGTGAGAGAGAGTGAGAGAGATCATATGGGTGTGGTATTTACCTGCATAGCTGCTGGGTGCGAGTACAGGGTGAGTAGTAATTATTGGGTTGGCCGGCTGCTCATCCGATGTCCCCTGTACTTCTGAGAGGCTTGATCCTGCTGGTCTCGCTCTGATCTCTGCAGCACAGACACAATAGACAGTGAGACACATCTGAAAAATTGACAGATCTGTTTTAAATGTTTAGGAAAAAATATGATCTATTGAACAACACAGTGATTCCATAGGTGCAAAATGCATCAATTTCCCTTTTTCATTGGACAGAAGTTGTCCAAGAAGATCCGAGAGATTATTATGATTTAGTATTAAAATCAATTCAAAATCAAGAGATCATGCTGGACATCATTTTAAAATGTTTTATGATACTTACTGCAAAAATATATAATTAGAAATGTATACATGAGACATGCAAAACGAATTTTGTTTGTCTGTGTGTGTGCATGCATGACCAAATGATACCAGACCCCTCCAGCGTAGGAGGGAAGAAGAGAGGAAATTGCTGATATTGAGATAATTTTTGATTCCCAGAAGACTACAGAAAATGAGTGACTATTGAGTTGCAATTAAATACAGATATGCTGTTACCATATTAGAGTATAAAAAGCGTGAGCTGTGGGGTTTTTTTCTCGCTAACTTGTGAAGTTTGTAGATGACATAGCAGTTGTGGGGTTGATTTCCCACAGTGATGAGACAGCCTACTGGGAGGAGGTAACCCACCTGGAATAGCAGCACTAGGACAACCACCTTTCAGTGAAGCTCTCCAAGACCAAGGGGGTCATTGTGGATTACAGGAGATGGGGGGGGGCACTCTCCCCAGTCTCCATCACTGGCAAAGTGGTGGAGAGGGTGGACTTTTTCAAATATCTGGGAGTTAACATCCACAAAGAACTGACATGGGATAGCCACACCACCACTGTTGTATGTATGTACTATGTATATATTTATACATGCATACACAGTCTTTGAATAATCTTATAACTTTCTGTAATGGAATGTCCCAGACAAAGAACATCATGAGTGTACTTGTACTACAACCAGAATGACATTAAACATATTGAATCTTAACCAAAAAAGAGGTTTCTATAATCTATCAGGGCGCATACTCTCTAACCCCATAATTCTATTTTTCAAAAACTTTCCAGCCCTTGACCTTTCTGCACATGAGTAAAGTCATCTTTGACATCTGCCTTCACTTATTCTCTGACTGCTTAGCTGGTCAGACAAGCAAAGGTCTTTATGGATGCTGTTGCCAAGCATATTTAAAACATTTTCAGGACTAAGTCAAGAGAAGAGTTCAGGTCTCTTGCCTCAGGGGACCTCTCTACCCACTGAGCCATGCCTCCCCCCCCTTCCCTCAAGTACAGGCAAATAAAATACCGTAATTTCCGGACTATTAAGCGCACCTGGGTATAAGCCGCACCAACTTTTTTGTTTTGTTTATTGTACATATATATATGCCGCACTTGTCTATAAGCCACAGGTTTTCACGTTGTAACATGGTATATTTACATTGAAAGATTGTACACAAATATTTTTTATCCACTTTTAATCTTTTTTTTAGAATGGTGTCGAGCACAGCAGTAACACGGCAGTAAAAACCTGCAAAAACACGACTTGTTAAAAGATTAACCAGCTAACCATAAATGTCAGTGATCGCCAACATCATCTTCCTCCTGCACACTGAAACCACTGGAGTCGTCTTCTTCGGCGTCAGAATTGAACAGCCTCAGACTCTTTTATGTTGTTGTTCTCAATGTCACTTTCATGTTCAGGTGAATTCATGTTTGTGCTGTCCTCTTCATCACACATCAGCATCGCCTTTTGAAATCTGTCCGTGATCGTAGATGTTCTCACACTGTTCAACGCCGTCAGGATCCACCGATCAACTTGAGCAAGAGTTGCTCTTCGAATGTGGCCAGTTTTAGTGAAAGATTTCTCGCCGCTAGTCATCCAGTGATCTGCAACGGATGCCAACTAGCATGGGCTAGTTGGTGGCAGTACGTGGTAAAACCCTCGAACCCCTAGCATTAAGAACGCTTCTAACCGCCTGGCAAGAAGCCTTGGATTTTAGTTCAGTGGTTAGAGCGTTCGTTTTCCTTCTCGGGGCTGTGTAGTAGTTGACGAGGTGGCAGCTTCGAGCACAGTGAATACCACCTCCTATACCCCTCCCACTCAACTTGGAGTGGCACTTAAAATGCACGATTCCCGCTCTAATTGATTTTGACCTTTTGATGGCTGCCTTGGCAGGATCTGTTACTCGGGCCTTCATGTGGTCTAAATCGGGCAATATTTTTTTCTCTGTGAAAAAAACACCTGCCAGTCTCTTGCCATAACTCTCCCCTAGCCATTATTGGGCTTTCTACTATTCACACTTTCGTGTCGACGTTCAGAACTATTCCTTTCGGGAGATTGTCTTTTGGGATAGTCATCCATTTAAAAATCACAATTGAGAAAAGCTTTTTTCAGCAGCAGCTCAGAACACAAGTGAAATGCGTTCTCCCATGGCCAGTTGTTGGCACCGTTACAGATGATTGACCTCTCTTATTAACAGTCCTGGTGAGTCAGGGCAAACGTTAGGTACTTCCTCCATATTTATGATCTCGTCTGGAATTCTCGGTTATCTTTGCTCAAGTTAAATTGCGGAAGTCTAACTTTTTCCTCGTAGTTGGGTTCGTGTCCTGATAGACAAGCCTTTTCGTCTCATAAATCGGAGACACCACGATGGGCCACCTTTAAAAATTTCTATCTTCTTTTTGGTTGCAATTGTTTGGGCTTCCAGTCAGATCTGCACGATGGAAATAACTCGACCGTCTGCTCTCTGTTTGTATACCCAGTCTTCAAGAACGTTTTCCAGTTCAGGCCATCTGCTTTCATTACCTCTGAAAGCTTTAGTCGTCTTTTTGCATTGAGTCAGTTCTTCACGCTGCTGTCTCCAACGTCTCACCATCGATTTATTGATGCCAAACTTACGCACAGCAGCTCTATTTTCTTCTTTGACAGCCAGATCAATTGCCTTTAACTTCAAAGCTGCATCACATGCTTTTCTTCTTCTTTTCCATGACGGTGTGTGCATGACCGTTCAAAACAGTCTAATAGCCTCTTCAGTGCATTATCTCTTCTACCTGACTGTCGCGTTTGCACTTCCCATTAGAACGCCCCCTGGCGGCCGTTAGACCATAACATCTATAGATTAGCCGCACCGTCGTATAAGGCGCAAGGTTCAAAGCGTGTGAAAAAAGCAGCGGTTTATAGTCTGGAAATTACGGTAGTCATAACCAGAATAATGCAGCCAACATGTAAAACCAAAAACAAAAAAAAACGGGGACAATCTGAGTTTACTATTTTTATACTAGTCCAAAACTAGTACAAATACTTTATCACTTAATTGCAATTCTGTGTTTTTTTAGCCAGGGGGAGTCAGAGCATATGGTCAACTTTAGAACAAAGGCTAAGGAGCTGGCAGAGGTTTCGCATATTACCCTAGGAAACTTCAGCAGGATAATGAATCTCTGGACACGCATTGTCATCCGGTCACTCCAAGATTTGAGACTTTTCTTGCTTTTTAATATTAAATGAACCATATTCTCCTTCTGAATTGATTGAGATGAAAACAAAAGATTAAACTGAAATCACCGCTGATGCATAGCTGACACATCCCAACCTACCAATTTAACATAAAAAGGGGAAATGACCACTTTTCTGGTAGTTTAAAATGGTGGCTAAAAGAAAATCCCCCAGAGGAATATTTGGTCTTTATCTCAGTCTCCATCTTTTTTCACTCTATCATACCTTGTCCTCTCCAGCAGATGGGAGCTCCTTGGACCAGTGTGCCCTGATTGTTTCGGTACAGGTGGTACTTCAAGTGCTTCTGTTTCTTGGGCTGTGTGCTCAGCTTCAAGTTGATGTGGTTTGAGAATTCAGTGAAGTAGCGGAAACCTTTTTCTCCACAGCCCATACAGTTTCCGGAAAAACCTGAGAGTACACACACACACACACACACACACACACACACACACCAAAACATCATTATTCTGTTCTTGGTCCTTCCATCTAAAAAACAACAACAAAACGTTATCAGAGCATCAAATCACACACCACCCCTCTCAGTAATAACTTTCTTTCCACAGGCAGCCAGGTTACAGCTGATAAACCCATGTTCACTTTACATTGTTGTTTTCATGTTGCATATTATGTATGAATTCTCTCTCTCTCTCTCTCTCTCTCTCTCTCTCACACACACACACACACACACACACACACACAACCACACACGTGTGTGTGTGTGTGTGTGTGTGTGTGCGCGCGCGCGGTTTCAACTGCAGTTCTCTGGAGCCATAGCAATTCTGGTTTTGTATGCCATTAGCTCTCAACTTGGGGATCGGGCTTTGGAGGTCACCAGATAGTTGTGGGGAAAACAAATATGATAGACAAAAAAGGTTGAATCGGTTCAACTAGATAAGAAGTTAGCCTCTTATCCAATTGAACCAGTTCACCTTTTTTGTGATTCCCTTACCTGGATTATTGACCATGCATCAAGACACATGAAACAGTTCGGACTCACAACACATCTGATGCAAAAATAGGCATATTGACTCTTGAATAGCTGTGTTGTCACATTATAAGGGACAGTGCAGTCTGTGCTGGTAGAGTACACTTGGACTTTTTCTAGAGAGCAATACAGAATTAAGTATCAGTTTGTTTAGTAGAGACGGCATTGCTCAGGGGGTAAAGTGGTCGCCTGGCAATCAGAAGGTTGCAGGTTCAATCCCAGCACCTGCAGAGAAGCGTGTCGAGGTTTCTTTGAGTAGGAAACTGTTCCGACTGGTGACATATACAGGGTGTATCCCCACCTTTCACCCAATGAGCACTGAGATAGGCTCCAGTTTCCCAGTGACCTGATTTTGGATAAGCGGTTGATGATGGATGGATGGATGTTTAATAGATAATAATCACTCATCAGATCAGGATAAGCATGAAAAAACATTGCAGGCTTTGAATGTTGAGATATTGAACATTAACCATAGTTACTTTTAAAAACCCATTTAATTTATTGTCATATGATTAATCTGAAGACATATATGAGAAATAATAGCTTCTGTGTAAAAAGTTGGGATATATTTTAAGAGTCAGTTTCTTAAGAGGACCCTGAGATCCAATGGTCTCAGTGGCTATAGTCTGTGAATGGTTGTTGAGAAAATCGAAGGACACCAAGGACAATAGTTGAGTAATAGCAGGTGCAGTTCAGAACAACAAGTTCAATGTGTATAATTATGATATGAAAGACTGACATTTAGTAGAGCAAGCTTGGATTTGACTGAAATTTGCAGCCATGAGTGACTGACAACTATTTGCAATACCTATGAATATACAGGTCCACTGTTCACTACACTTATAATTGTGTGTGTCATGTCTCACCCAGCAGTGCATTGCGGCCCCGTTCATCTGGCAGGAACCTGCAGTCCACTGCACAGACCAGCAGGGTATCAGGTAGGGATGGGCATTTAGCGCCTACCAACAGAAATCCAGGAGGGATATCAAGGGGGTCTGATGCCAGAGAGGACAGACGCAGGTCTCTGCCTGCCTGACAAAAGCCTGGGAAGAGAATTGGAAGTTTGATATCAAACTTGAATATGACAGCCATTACTGATCTCTCTCTAGAAATTATGATCACCAAAGTGTGTTTACTCAACTGTACAATCCTGAAGATTGTCCCCCAAAAAATAAAAATAAATTGATCTCTATCTCTGTATCTATCTCTCTGGGGCGACAATAGCTCAGTGCATGGTTCAGGAGCTGACAAGCCAGATGTTGTGGGTTTGAACCTACTGTGGGGCATCAGGAAGGGCACCCGGCCAAATCCCCCATGCTCCATCTAAATCTGGGTCCAGCCCTACAATGTTGGGACTAATCGTGACACATATAAGTTGACCTCTCTATCTATCTATCTATCTATCTCTCACTATTTGGGCTGTGGTGGCTCAGCAGTAGAGTGTGAGCCTCCAAGTCAGGTATCACGGGTATGATCTCACTATGGGGTGTAAAGAAAGGGCATCTTGCCTTAATCCCCCGTGCTCAGTAAATGTGAGGCATATGTAAAGCACTTTGAGGGGTCAGTATACTAGAAATTTGTTATATAAAAATGAGTTAATTTACTATTTTACAGCATTTTCCATACATAGACTCGACTTGGGCGGCCCGCTAAAGTAGATGCATTTTGATTTCCATTTTCTTTTTCAATCAAGATGCACAATTATCAATTCATAATCCACAAAGACCAGTTAATCTTCAGGTCCTCATCACCCCTCATCCACCTCCTCCCTTCTGAAGACAATGTGAATGTCAGGTGTCCATGACAGCGATTCATTTAGTAGGTCAAATTCATAGGGAGACTATCAATGTCAAGTTTTTTATAAAAGCTTTTGTTCCTATCTCAATAATAAAAACTAAATAATAGTCTAATAAGTAGTTATGTTTGATAAGTTATTTATTTGAAACAGTTATTCATAAATCTTTGTTTTACTAGTTTTTAATCCTACTCAGCATACATCATGCCATCACATGCTGCGCCACCCACTACCACAAGTAAATCTATCTATCTATCTATCTATCTATCTATCTATCTATCTATCTATCTATGTGTGTGCACTGCCACGTTACAGTGAATGTGTACGTTTATACCATCAGTGGTACAACATCCTTCTGGTGGAGGTTTCATCTGGTAGGGTAATGGGGGGCTGTTTGATTCTGAACCCTCTTCATCCTCTTCATCATTCTCTGTCCGACCTGTGAATGAAACACACACACCGACACACGCGCACACACACAAAAAAAACATACAATTTGAATGGTATGAAAATAAGGCAGTCTTGATAGAAACAAAGAATGAGAGAAACTGAAGGGGAATGAGGGAGGCTTAGAAAGGTTTATAGAATCATGCAAAATTATTTTTGCCTAAAGGTTGTTTCACAGACTCTCATGGAGTTTTTGGACTTGAGTAAAACTTGACATTCTCAATGACATTGCTTGCACACAGAAGTTAGCCTCGTGTGATTATAATTTTTAGTGCACATTTTCAGGAAATTATTAATATTTAGGATACGTGCAGGTCTGTATGTCAAGCAGACTCACTCTCATGTGGGGTCGGTTGGTCTGTCTCTAGATAAAGCTGTGAGAACACAGGTCGGGGCACCACGGAGTTGGACCTCAAAGATGCTTCGATGGAGTTATGAAGAACCTCCTCAAAACGTGTGGTCCGCAGCTGGCCTGCATATGAGTTCCCCATTGGCACCCTATAGAAAACCACAAGGAGTGAATTAAAACCCAAAGAAGATTGACAAGTCAACAGAAAAATGTTTCATTTTGTGACTGAATGTGTTTTCTGGGTGTGATGTGCTCTAACTCCGAGGAAATCCTCCACTTTTCATTTTCTAGTTTTACTCAACTTCATTTTGATATTAGGCTCATAAAAGGCTCAATGGTGTCGGAGTTTGAGAGCTTTTTAAATAACGACGTCTGATCCAAAGAACAATGTGTAAGGTGACAAAAATCAAAGCCAAGCTGCTTTATTCATTCTGCTGGAAAACTAGAATGTGCCTTAGTATTTACAGAAAAATAAAGGGGTGGGGGAGTTCCAAGTCATGTCAGCATTATTCATATAACCCTAAACACAGTAGCGTGCGTACCTTAGTGTTCCAGTCAGAACCTTCATTAACAAACTAGCAATACCACTAGTGCTGGTTGAAGAGGCTCTGATGCTTTTAGATAACATAGGACATCCCTTTTCAGCCCCACAAGAAAACAAGTAATTGAATTCAGACACATTTCAGGCACACTCCAATTTGACTATAAAAATTTAATTTTGATTTTGACAGGAGCACCAGACAAGGCCCTGATGGCATTGACAACCCGTCCCTGCCTAAACTACAATGAGTCTCAGCAGTCTCTGCACTCCCATGGTGACAACTTATAGAAAGAGAGAAACAGACAGATATGGGCATGGATGAGAATATGAAGTGTTAAAACTGTCTCAAAACTTGTCTTTTTACTGATACGTTGGGCAAATTCTTCTGGAAACATGATAAAATTGCATGTTTAGATGTATGTTTAGTTCTTATCAATTCTTGGATGCTTTTAGCTGCTACTTGGGTTGTGTATTCTGTTGGAGGGCCATGTTAACTCAGTGGTAGAACGTGTGCTTCTGGAACTGACAAGCCGAAGGCAGCAAGTTCAAATCTACTACGATGTGTCAGGAAGGTATCTGGCCTTAAACCCCAAGCTCCATCTAAGTCCGTGTCCACCCCCACAACATGGGTACTAATCATGACATGTAAAACAGATCTCTCATCCTGTTGGAAGACCTGTGACTGATAAGGAGCTTTCTGATACTGGACGGTATGTTTCATCCCAGAATGCCTTGATAGTCTTGAGACCAGTAAACATTTGAGGCACCTTTTGCCAGGGGCACCAAAATATAACTGATCCTCCCTCCTCCATGTTTCACTGTAGGAAGGGTGTTCAGATTAGATGTTTCCCTTTTTGATCATAGAGCTGATGTAACTTGCCAAAAAAGCTCCAGTTTGGCTCCTCTGCCCAAAGGACATTCTCCCAGGATTGATTCTGTCAAAATGCATGTTGACAAACATGTTTTTCTTTCAAAACTGGAATCTTCTTAAGTCATCATCCATTGAGTCCAATTTCACTCAAAAAATGACACATGGTTCAATTGGAAACTGAGCCCTTCACCTTGGAGTTCAGCTGGTATCTAAGGCAGTTATCCTTGGTTCTTTTTCTACCATCTGACTTGTCCTTCTGTTCAATCTGTGGTTGATTTTCTCCTTACAGCTACGCCCAGGGAGGTTGATTCAAGATGCTAGTTGGCTAAAGTTCCATGGACCTTATTTGTCTTAATGATATTTTCACCTGTTATCACAGGAACATCAAGCTACTTGGAGCTGGTCTCGTAGCTTTTACCATCACCATGCCTGTCTATTGTTTTATTTCTGATCTCCACAGATGACTTTCTCCCTTGCTTTGTCTGGTCCGTTTGGTGTAGCGAATACAGTGATACCAAATAGCACAGGGACTACTTTTCCCCATTTAAATTTGATGAATGACTAATTGTGAGGTTGGAGAAATGTGTGATAGTAATTAAAGTATTTAGCTTGAAATATCACTATAATCCAATTATGTACTTATTTTTAAGGGGTACCAAATATGTGTCCAGGCCATTTTGGAATATCTTTGCAAAATAAGCAATAATTCATCTTTTTATAGTTTCTTTGCTTTACTGTGCAGCATACCAAAGTCACACAAATATACAAAACAAAATACTACAGCTGAGCATTCAACGGTGTATTGGCCTCCAAGTTTTTCAATAAGCTCAAGGACCTGGGCCTGAATACATTATTGTGTGACTGGATCCTGGACTTTCTGACAACTACCTCTGGGTGGTGAGTGTGGGGAACCGCATCTTATCTCCTATAACTCTCACCATAGGTGTGCCAAAGGGCTGTGTCCTCTGCCCTCTACTGTATTCCCTCTAGATCTAGGACTGTGTGGCAACAAAGGCTTCAAACAGTATTGTGAAATTTGCAGATGACACAGCAGTTGTGGGCTTGATCTCACTCAGTGACGAGGCAGCCTACAAGGAAGAGGTTACCACCTTGGAAAAGTGGTGCCAGGACAATCACCTCTCGCTGAACATCTCCAAGACCAAGGAGGTCATTATGGATTTCAGAAGAGGGGGATAAACTCACCTCCCAGTTATCATCAATGGCACGGTGGTGGAGAGAGTGGATAAATTAAAATATCTGGGAATTAACATGGATGTGAGCTGCCCAGTTTGCAGGAGCTGTACACCCAGCGGTGTGACAAGAAGTCCCTACAGGTCATTAAAGATTCAGCACACCCACACAATAGCGTGATCTCACTACTTCCCTCAAGGAGGACATACGGGACTCTCAAAATACACACCACCACAGTCAACATAATTCAATCAGGTCATCTGGATATATGTTTAAAAACAAAAACATGAGTACGTTTCAACATTCCACTGAATTTCCTCACATACTGGACTGAGAGCTGAGGAAGATGATGTCCAGATGATCTGATTTAACTATTTTGACCTTGTTGACCACATGGATTATTGAGCCTGAAAAGATGTTTTTCTACACACCAGCAGACCGAGGGACAGCTTCTTTCCTCAGGCCATAACGCTTTCTTCATAAATAACATATCACTTTACTGTCCTTATAATCTGATCACCACCGGTGTAGTATCTTTGATTACAGTATTAGTAGTATCTTAGCTTAAATCATTTTAGATTATATATGTACCATTATTGCTTTTTATACTTGATCGATTGAGTCTATTCACACCTTTACTCATTTTATGCCTAATTGTGTGGTACCTACTGCTTGATATATAGTTTTGCTTTATATTTATTCCTTTATACATATGTATACACACTCATTAAAAAGCTTATTTTGCTTTATTTTATTTTTAATCTCAATTTTGTAATGGATTCTCCCAGCCTAAGAATTTCACAAGATTGTACTTAAACGACTGGAGTGACAATAAACATCTTGAATCTTGAAATAACTTTTAATTTCATCAATTAGGAGGAATTAATTATTATTTCAATGAGCTGTAAGAGCATCAACAAATTTAGAAAGTCTGTCTATATGTGCAAAAGACCATGAACAAGAATGCAGTCGCACACCCAGTGTACAGAGACAGACAGACAAAGACACAAACTTGCATAACAGTCCCAGTTCTTTTTGGAAACACATAGGAAAATATCCTCACACACAAGCATCAAAAATAGCACACACACACACACACACAAAGCCAACCTCTACAAAACCAGGGACACACAAAGCCAGGGACCGTTGGTTTCTGGCGTCTTTCCAGACAGCAGGCCATAAAAACAATCAGCTGCAATGAGTCAGGACACCCTGACCTAGACAGTACTCTTACTCTCTCTCTCCCTCTCTCTTCCTTTATTTACCTATCTCTTCATTGGTGTTCCCTCTCTCTTTTTCCCTCTCTTCTATTTGTTGTGAATGTGTCTCTAACGGCCCTCTCAATGAACCCATCACACATAAAAACACAAAAATCTTGAAGGGTGCACTCACTAGAGTGTAGACCACCAGACGTAGCTCTCCTTCTTTGGTACTCGAATTTGGCCAAAAAGAAAAACATTTATTTTTCACCTAAAATAAGAAGTTAGTGCTCTCATATTTTCACTTCTCCGTACTTGGACAAAGGTAAAAAACTGAAGAGATATGCACATATACACACGCGCCCAGAAAAAAGTGTTTTTCCTGACATTACAATAATTTTGCATTACACCCAGAGTCGAATCCCGAAAGTAATCTCATGGTGAGGCAATTTTTGTTAAACTGAACCAATGCAGCCGATGGAGCAACCACATTTTGGCCATTCATTTGCAAAAATTAACAATGATGGCATTTGTACAGATTCGTAAAAATGAGCAATAATATTCTAGCCAATTGTGGCCTATATATTCATAAAAAATAACAACCATATTCTGGCCATTCATATAAATTTGTAGAAATGAGCAACCAACTGTTCTGGCGAGACTCAACGTCTCAGAGAACGTCTGGAGGTTATAGCTCATCAGAACCTTGAACAATGCTGGTGCACCGCAGCAGCCCTTGACTTCGTCATTCTCATAGATCGGTTTTCCCCTCATACCAAATTGTAGAAAATCCTAGGTTGTATGGATTCTTCCCTTTTGTAGAAACTTGTTGAATATTTAAACTTAGCCAATTCATTTGGATTCTTGCGGCAACTAAAAGGAACTTCTTCCATACACAATCGTTTCACACCGAACGGCAGCCATTTTGAGAGTAGGAAGTGACGTTATGAAGCTACCCGCTAATTTCCCAATCACGTATGAGGAAAGCGCCTAAATCCACGCCCCCCCCTGAACACATGGATATTGCATTGAAAACTCTGATATGTAAAAAAAACAACAACATTTAACATATGAGAGTCTATGAGAGACCCCTGGGGTGATTTTTAACCTGACTGAAATCGCCCCTAAAGGGGACAATGTGAAGCATGACTTTAGTCTGATTGTTGTTGTTTTTTGACAGATCTAGAGTCCAGAGCACAGATTACAATACTGCTGCTGTGTTAGAAAATACATCCCTCTTTTTCTTGTTGGTGGTGCTTCACCCAAGTCCCCCTAATTACAAAAACCACCCATAATTCCGCCCTAGTTGATTGAATGAGAAATATGGAAAAAATGCAGTGGTCAAGCTAAACAATCTACCCGATTTAAACAATTTGCTTGTCAGTCTGTGGATGTGGAGCCTCAGAGCCAGACACTCGCACAAATACGACCAACTTACACTTTCTATAAGAAGAGGTTCGCTAACATGATATGATGGGAAAATAAATCAACCACTGAAAGCAATACCGTATCACAACACCCAAATCAAACTTTGGGTTAGTGGATTTCACTACAGTGAGATTACACTGCAACATGGACAAACATGTAACAGAAAAAATATCTTGTATAACCACTTGAGATAAATCAAATAAATAAATAAATCAAAAGACGTAAATATTTGGGTTATTACTCCTGCCCGTGTCCCTGACCAAGGCAATAGTAGATAACTGGCATTGGTATCCACTGCTCACTGCTCCTGGTATATGATGAGTTAAGTGCGGAAAACAAATGTTGTTGTATCTATGTACAATTATGAGTAATAATGTATATAATGATAATAATAATGCATACAATATAAAAATAAAAGTGTACATTGAGATGGTGATATCTTACAAGTACCTGGGTGTTTACCTGAACAATAAACTGGACTGGACTGACCACTCAAACTCAGTTTATAAGAAGGACCAGAGCAGACTGTATCTGCTGAGGAGACTGAGGTCTTCTGGAGTGCAGGAGACACTCCTCAAGACATTTTATGACATGGAGGTGGCAACAGCTATCTTTTATGGAGTGGTCTGCTAGGGTAGCAGCATCCCAACTGCAAATAGGAGGAGACTTCATAAACTGATTAAGAGAGCTAGCTCTGTCCTGGGATGGCCCCTTAACAACATGGAGGTAGTGGGGGAAAGGAAGATGATGGCTGAGCTGTCCTCCATGATGGACAATAGCTCTCACTCCACCCTATTAGGGCTCCTTTGCTGCACTGGAGAGCTCCTTCGGTGACAGGTTAATGGATCCAATGTGTTTGAAGGAGCGTTTTTGCAGGTCTTTCCTTCCCACAGCAGTCAGACTCTATAACCAGCACTGCTCCCCAAATAGACCAAATTCACTGGACTAAAAACTGAATTTCATACCATTTAGTTAACTCCTTAATCTGTTTCTTTCTATTCATATTTTGTAAAATTATTCCCTTGTTTATATTGCATCTATATTTTGATGCTCGTTTAGATTTTAAACATCTGTTGTTTTGCTATCCTCTTTGCTGCAGTAACACTGCAAACTTCTCCCTGTGGGACTAATAAAGAAATATCTTATCTTATCTTAAAATTGTGTCTATCTTCAGTGCAACTGTTAACTCTTAACATGGAGTCCGCAATTATGCACTGTCATCACAATAGACAATGAGCGCTGGGATTGCCACCAGCAGATACGTGACCCGACTACAGTTAAGCTAGTGTTGATGATGATGTGACATGACATCACCAAAAAAAATCCCATTCATTTACATATGCTCTAAAACAGATACTGCTGTATAATATGATGATGGTGATGATAATAACAACAATAATAATAACAATCAGCCTTGTCTGGCCTAAAAATGGGTTATATAGTGGGATAACCAGGATAATGAGGTTGGAGTAAATGATTTGTCACACATTACTTTAATCCCTTCTC
>OMLC01098154.1:0-10000 GCA_900302585.1 Regalecus glesne
CCTTTGCGCGCACACACACACACACACACACACACACACACACACACACACACACACACACACACACACACACACACACACACACACACACACACACACACACACACACACACATAACACACACACAGACCCACACACACACACACATGCATACTACGCACACACACAGAGCCTAAATAATGTAGAGGGTGTTATTGGATCGACTGGTATGTTAAATGAAGCTTGGTGGAGCAGGGATATATGGGCAGCTGTTTACAGTGAGGGAGACTTAAGACATCTGGCCTGTAGAAGCTGCTGGGAAAGATAAGGAGCCATTGACTGAGGTCACATGACTTATAGAGATGCTTTCTCCACTTCCTGATTATATGTTTCCCCTATATGCTGAGCCTTTTGGGGGTGGCAGCTGAACCTTTAGAACACACAACACTGTCAGTATCGTAATTGACCTTCGTAACAACGTAATCAATCTACCTCCATTTGAAGGTGATGGTATAATTAATCTCTGAGGCTTGTGGATTTGTCCATGCAATGGCATTTCTTAGAATGCTAGAAGAGGGATGACAAACCTTCCCTTAGTAGTGTCTTGATGCATGCTCAATAATCCAGGTATGGAAATCCCCAAAAGAGGTGAATCACTTCAACTGGATCAGAAGTTTATTTGGAAAGGTTTGGTCACTAAAGGTATAGGGGTGGTGAATCGGGGGGGGTGGCCTGAGAGTACATCTGTCGGCGTCTTACAACGCCGTGATTGCAAACATTCCCCAATCCTCTGTGAATGGTGCTCATTGCCACTGAATGTGCAGTTGATCACCCAACTTGCATGTGAAACCAACCTATTGTTGTGTGGCATCACGGTACTGTTTATAAGGAGGGGGATGTTTGCCTTCAGCTTAGACTGAAGAAGTCACCTGGTGAGTGACGAAACGTTTCTCAATAAACTTCTGATCCAGTTGAGCCGATTCACCTCTTTTTTGTGGCTTCCCTTAGTAGTATATACAGAATGAAGGATAAATGTTTACCATGGCTCTAGAATGAAACAGCTTACCAGACAGGAAGAGAGCCTTGTCTACAGTGAATTCCTCTGCGAATCGGATGTGACAGAAATTCTTCTTGCTCTTGCGTATAGCGATGATATCACCACACTGGCCAAAGACCTCCATGATGAGTTGCTCGGTGGCATTCTCTGGCAAACCTCCGACAAATACTGTCTTACAGCCAGGAGGACGCTCCCTGGTGGCTGGAGGGGGAAGGTCTGGAGTGGGGGAAAAAAGGATGATACACAGTTGTGTGTTAAGCTACAGAAGAAGTCTTGAGGTTTAGGGATGGGATAGTGGAAATACAACCTACAGCAATAACAGAAAGGTGAACCCTAGAAACTCACGTAGACCTAAACTGCTGCAAAACCACAACACTGACAATTATTCAAAATAGAAGAAAAACCCGGATCATTTAGCACATATCTGAAATGTTCCACATCAAGATAGCGGAGGTTAAATGACAGCATATTGATTGATTAGCATTTCTAATGACTCCAAAATAGTCAATAAAGTAATATGACTCATGCCATTCTCTTAAATTCACAGCTTGATACTAAATCATGCCCCAAAAGACACGACTCAGAGAGATAACGGAGAACAGAGAGTAAACTTTATGGAACATCATCGATGTTAATTTGTGAGTACAATTTAATGGAACTAAAATTAACGGGGATGATGGTTAGCTGATACTTTAAGAAAAAATAGCTTGTTGTTAAGAAGATCTATCTGCTAAAAGTTGACAAATCCCCATTTCAAACACAAACCTTAATGAGCCTAAATAATGATGTGGCTCAATGTATGAGTAATGCTTACCTTTGAATGATATGCTTAAGTGAAATTCTTCAGGGAGCAAAATGTGGTTGGTGCCCTGCAGTAATAGCTAATTTTACACAGATGAGTGTTGACTGATCTCATCTTCAACAGATCAAGCTTCTCATCTGTGATAACTGTGATTAGTTTGGTCTACATGGACAGAACTAAATTAATGGAATCCAAGGGAAGGTGCTTGGCTGTTTCACGTACACATCTGTAGACCTCTTGTGCTCTAAACATCAGGGCTGATATGACTGCGGAGAATTTATCCCATTTTTGAGAGTGGAATTATGTTAAAAATGATCAAACTGCAAAGGGTTTCACCCCAAAGGTCAACACATTATCTTAAATGTATAATATAAATGAGCATTCTGTATGATTAACTGTTAAAGGGAGTTCTTCTAAGCATTTTGAATGAAATTTATGAAAAATAAAAATCAATCAGAAGCGAAGAGTACCCAAATAGTGTTTTATACCTCTAGAAACCACCAAACTTTATCAGTGATTTCCTGTTACACAATATTTGCTGGGACATGATGATTTTAAATCAACAAATAAAAGTGGTACTGCTGGCTTAAAAAAACCCAGCAAAATTAATAATTATAAAGAAGAAGAAAACGAAAACTAAGTAACAATAATTCTCTACTGTCAATGCACCCTATCACCCTGTGCTATAATGTATAGAGTGGGAATGGTCAGGACAGCCTCTGGCTCCATGCCAGCAAATGAATATGGAGGAGGTCCTCTCTTTATGTACCCACCCACTGGTCTGCTACAGTAACCCAGGCTATCACCATCCATCACCCATAGTGGGCTAAATACCTTTTTATTGCCCTGGGCCTGCTTAAAGGAGGAGGGCTCGATCATCTAAGGACTCATGTGTGGAAGATTTGGGATGATCCGAAATGCAATACGCACTTGCTTGTGCGTAGGGGCGGCATAACTCAGTGGGTAGACCGGTCGTCTGGCAATCAGAAGGTTGCAGGATCGATCCCCGGTCCTGCATACAGCATGTCGAGGTGTCCTTGAGCAAGACACTTAACCCCTAAGTGCTCCCCGAGCGCCATATGTTGGCAGCTCACTGCTCCTATAACAATAGGTTGGGTCAAAAATGCAGAGAAATCCAATTTTCCCCTTGCTGGACTGACAAGGGAATCCTTCTTGTGTATGTCAAGGAGAAAGGTTTATGTAAGTTCACACGCTAAAACGAATGCGTCACAACAGATTCCGTTAGACCAGATTGTCAGCAACCACTCAGAAGTCTTTATCGACAGCATCACAGCAGAAAGTGAAGCTCCCAAACGTTGATTGTGTAAATATTTTTTGTCTCACTTGTGGTATCTGCATGATCACCAACCATATGCATTTTTTAAGATTGTTAATATGGTACATTTACCTACACTGGATACTATGATAGAAATACAGATTTGCAATTTGTGATTGTAGGCTACAAAATAAAAAAAAGACTTGAAGATAAAGAGAGGAAATGCCCCAAAGCCGGATCCAACTCTTTAGGGATACGATCGGGCAGAGCTTACATGGCAGTCTCTTATCCAGGTCAATCTGCAAGGACTATCCTAACATCTTCCTTTTTAGGGTAATAGGAAGAGCCAGTCCTACAGCTCCATCGAGCATAAAGTCCTCACAGACTGGTATGGAAAAAGAGAGCATTGACCTGTTGATGTTTAAGGTGGAAAATGAGGGATGTAGGAAAGAGACCAGGGGGGAAAGGTAGGACTGAATGCAGAGCCTTTGGACAGAGTGAAACAGGTTTTGCCTTCTCTTTCAACTGAGGGAATCAAGCAAAGAGCCAGAGCTTTGATGGTGATGCAAACAGATGTCAGAGCCATGCTAAGAGGGAGGGAGAGGGATACGAAAAGAAGGAGAGGCAGAGCTGGAGGGTTGTTTTTGCTCAGCTAAAGGTTGGTAAGAGGGGATGCTGGATGTGGTGTCAGGTTGAGCTTTTTCAGCCAGAGGGTAATGACCAACTGCGATGGACACCATATGTAGCCAACTGCACAGGCTCCAGCCCATGCTCTGATAGTAGCTGAGAGGTTAACTACACTCGGATGTCCTTCCTTTTTCTTGTCAATCTCTCTTCTACGTGTCAGGTTATGTAAAACAGTCATGACCTGCTAATAGATCCTGTCTACCCTCTTGTGGTTTTCAGGGTTCCAACAGATTTTCACAGAGAAAACTTCCCCCAAAAAAATTAATTCCATGACTTTTCAAGGACCCATGATATTTTAGTAAATGATTGTGTGAAAATGAAACGGTGACATTTTTCTTTATCTGTCAGTTAGTTTTAGATTCAGTTCAAATACTGCAAACTACAGGCCCTGGCATTACACTGCCCTTTAATGCAATAATAGCTTCACAGGCAAAATTTAAGATTCAGCAAACTTAAGATGTCTGGCACTGGGTGTCAAATGTCAGGGCCAACTGTATTGACTTGCTAATACACAATTAAAATTATATTATTAACTTACAAAAAGGGTTTAACAAATAATATGTCTTTCCCCATAAGGACAAGACGTATACATAAGGGTGGTGATGTCTACAGTCAGCTTAGATTGAAGATGTCACCTGAGTGATTAAATCTTTCTTTCAATAAAATGTGTCAAGATGAACTGATTCAACTGTCATGAACTGTTTGGCACAGCAAGGTCATGCATACTGCATGTCTGAATTAAAAAGAGACATGTTGTTTTCCATAGCGTATTCATCAACAATTACAGACAAGCCCTTCATGTGACAGCCATAAGGAAAGAAAGCAGGATAAAGATAAGTTCAAGGAAACAATTAACACCATTATGGTTTGTGTTTTAAGTTTAAACTCAACACACCATGGGTTTAGCTGCTTTCACGACGTGTCACTACCACTGTTATGCTGATGATACTCAGATCTATCTTCCTTCCAACCCAGTAACCTGAATCAACCTCCCTCCATGATTACCCAGCTGCAATCAAAGAGGGGATGTCCTTTCATTTTGTCCAACCAAACCCTGACAAAACTGAAGTTCTCTGAATTTGTCCTGAGAGCTTTGGCCCGGCAGTTGATCAGTTTATTGGTCCACTTCATTCAAACATCAAACTTACAGCTAAGAATCTTAGTATCATCTTTGATCAGTAAATATATTTTGATCACCATGTCACCACGCCTGTCCAATCCTGTTACTACCACTTAAGAAATATTGTTAAAATCAGATATATTTAGTCTTTGAAGGATCTGGAAATATCAATTCAAACTCTCACCGTCTGCTATCTAGATTACTGGAACTCCCTCTACAACTGCCTCAATAAAGCCACTGTAAATTATTTGCAGCTGGTTCAGAACACAGCAGCCAGATAAGTCACCAGAACTAGCCATTGGTCTCACATTAACACTATTCTTTCATCACTCCATTGGTTTCTGTGAAATTCAGAATAACCCACAAGGCCTTGTTGATTACATTTAAAACACTGCATGACCTCACACCCAGTTATATTTCTGATCTTCTCAATTACTCCTCATTCCGTATTCCAACCACTCTGATCCTCATACCTTGGTCGTATGGCCACCCCCCCCTCCAACCGTAAGGTAAAAGGTGACCGTGCCTTTGCAGTTTTTGCCCCAAATCTCTAAAATAATCTTCCCTTATCCATTAGATCTGTGGGATCTATCCGAGGGATCAAGGGGCTTCTAAAAAAATCCTCTTTTTAAGCAAGCCTTTACATAGACTTTTGGTTGGTTTAGCTTGGTCTCACAAAAAAGGTGAAACGGTTCAATTCAATTGAACCGTTTCACCTTTTTTGTGATTCCCTTACCTGGATTACTGAGCATGCTTCAAGACACTTTAGCTTGGTCTGTTTCTTCCTGTGTAATTTGCATTTTATTTAGGTTATCTTTTGCTCTTATTTTTCATGATTGTATGTAAAGCAATTAGTAACCGTGTTTCCAAAATTGCTCTATAAATAAACTTTACTCACTTTCTTCACTTACACACATCTACTCCTTTATTTTAGTTTTAGTTTCTTACATTTCTCTTCAATTTCCTTGTGTAAATATGAAAGTCTTGCTCTCTCTCTCTTTATTCTTTGCTGTTTCCGCAAGCAATTCAACTTAATGATAAATGTCATGTTTCCTGTCGCCTCTGCCTGCTCCGCAGATTCACCATCAGACAGCAGATGGAGGTGATTTCATTACATTTGACAAACTTAAGTTTCATAGACAACAAAATTCAATTTCACCAATTTTCCAAAACTTTGGTGATTTTACTTTGTTTCACGAGTTTTCGAGGCCTAAAAAAATTAGAATTTAGAATTCCATGACTTTTTCACATTTGGTAATTGGAACTGAGATGGGGTCCAGTTCTCCCTTGACTCAACTTCAGATAAGCAGTTGACAATGGATGGATGGATATATGGACAAATATATAAACACACACACACACACACACACACACACACACACGCACACACACACGCAAACACACATATGTGTGTGTGTGTGTGTGTGTGTGTGTGTGTGTGTGTGTGTGTGTGTGTTTTTTCCCCCTTTTCCTCTATGTGCCAACATACCCAGACCTGTAATGGTCTTGAACTACTTGGCAATAGTATGATTCTGATCTTTATTGTTTTCTAACTTACAATAGACAGGCATGTGAGACAGACACATGGCAGAAATTGCAAACAGACACAACAGGAAATAGGCCAGGCTTTATGACAGTATTTTCTTCTCCTCTCTCACTGTCCTCTCTTGATTGCCTTTTGAGAGACAAAAGCAACTGCTAACAGGATTCGACATCAACCAATAATAAGGCTGTAGAAGCAGCATTTCAGTCATTTGCCTGCCAGCCTCTCCCTGCATAAGCCCGATGCATCCTCTGGTAGAAAGGAGATGGTAATATGCTAAATAAGGCTGTGACAAAAAAAGTCATTTTTATAATACATTATGCTATAGACTATTTTTATAACTAATCCGTCATTCATTTCATTTGAGGACCACGGTAGCTCAGCGGTAGACGTGCACTTTGGGAACTGCTGAGGCAGAGACACCAGGTTTGAACCCACCATGGGGCATCAGGATGGGCATCCGGCCTTAATCCCTAAGCTCCCTTTAAGTAGCTGTGTTAGCATAGGATGCCCCAGCAGGAATTGATACCTTAATTCTGGACATGTCACGGTCAGGCTCTTCTAACTGGTGTGTAGTTTGGAAGTGAAGGAACATTGAGTCATTTTATTTGGTGATTACATTCTATCCATTTATTGTCAACTGCTTATCTGAAGTCGGGTCGCGGGGCCATGCTGGAACCTATCCCAGCGCTCACTGGGTGAGAGGCAGGGATGTAGTTTGTCCTCTGCACATAATCTATCCTACTGTATACAAGCAATGGGCAGCTGTAGTGCCTAGGGAGCAGTGAAGTGCCTTGCTCAAGAGTGCTTCAACACACCTTCTGAAGGAGCTGGGGATTGAACCAACAACCTTCCAATTACTAGGCAACCCAGTCAACCTTGGGCGCCATGCTGCCCCTAACTCCTTACCCTTGGTCTGTCTAACTATTTGCGTAGGTTCCAGTAGGCTCTCAACCTATACATGCCTTACCAGTTGAGTTGTCTGCTAAAAAGAAAAAAAGAAAAGTGAGAACTCAAACTCATCAGCTTGTAGGTCATGCCAATTTTCCTACTTTCCGCTATGGGATTTGGTAGAAAGGCCCCAACAGACAGCAGCCCTTATGGTGTAACTGTGTGAAAATGGGCAGTGCCCTACAGAGATCTGCTTGACTTTCATGAGGGGAAGCGAGCCTGTTTTTTTCCTCTTAAGTCTGGCCTGCCAGCTCAGTTGGGTTGACGACAGACACCGGTGACAAGCAGAAAAGATCATCCAGAGAAATGAGGATTGAAACAGAGAGTTAACACAGCTTAGGGGCACAAAGCAGTAGGGTGGGGAAGGAGGAAGGTGAGAAGAGTTAGAATTTAAAAGGAGAGGAATCCAGGGTAGGTAGTCAAAGCCATGGAAGTCTCATCAAGTGTTGAGATGGCTTCAGATCATGTGGCCCATATCCAACATTTTTGAACACTGAGTATGGCTTATAAAATGCATGAGACATACAAGCCCCAACAATGAAGCCTACTTTCAAATTCTTAACATCGCAGGGAAATATAGGCCAACATGGTGGGGGCACAAGGGTCTCAGAGAAAGTGTTTATGACACGATGTAACATTGAAGCGGTGAATAAGAAGACAATGTTGACAAGTCATTCAGCCTCCAGGTGTAGATGTGACCTTTTGCATAGTACCCTAGTTTCATCCTGCGCTCCTTGCCCCTGAGGACAAGCTACACTGCTAGCTAGACTGGCATGCGTGGAGAAGTCTTACTTTTAATCCCATTTCATCAGCCCTGCTTTCTGTGTCGTATTGTGACAGCTGATGGTTCATGTCGAGTGGATATAAAAACACACCCTACATCAAAGGCGTGGAGAAAAAAATAATATTCACTTAAAAGAGTGTGAGGGACGGAGGAAAAAAGATTTACTTTATTTTCCTGAAGGAACGTGAACTCCCACCTCTGCTGTGTCAAGGTTTTGTTATGCTCTAGTGCACCAAGAAGTGGACATGTGGGATTAATGCAGGAACTTTTCTCTGGGAGAAATCTCTTAAGGTAAGGAAAGCCACTTTACTTGGTCACTGTGTTCTTACAATGAAATTATTCTTTTCCATTTAATCCATCCTGTTGTATAGGAGCAGTGGGCAGCTGCAGCTCTTGGGGACCAGTTGGGGGGTTCAATGTCTTGCTCAAGGACATTTAAACAGACTTTCTGAAGGAGCCGAGGATTGAAGCACCAATCTTCTGATTACCAGATAACCTGCTCTACCTCCTGAGCCACGCTGCCCCATGGAGACAGTGTCTAGTCACCCCTCCATTCAATATTGCTACTGTGGAGGTCAGGAACATTAATTCAGTAACAGCATAATGAGTTATAGCAATTTTTCCCTTATCAGTCCCTCAGGGGGAAATTTGTAATTCTCCACATTTAACCCATCCTATTGTATAGGAGCAGTGAGCTGCCACCATATGCTGCTCAGGGAGCAGTTAGGGGTTCAGTGTCTTGCTCAAGGACACCTCGACATGCTGTATGCAGGACCGGGGATTGAACCACCAATCTCTGATTACTAGACAACCACCCTATCTACTGAGCTTTGCCGCCCCATATCTAATCTATACAAACCTGCATTTGTTGAAGACACCGCAAAAGACAAATTAACTATGCAGACGGATGCAGATCCTCGCCTTTCACACGTTCACATGAGACCAATCACAGTCGGAAGGTAAAGACAGTGCTCTTAACCAGCAACGCCATTAATTACGAGGAATTTTTACTAGTACCATCACAAATACAACCAAGTATTCTAATGATTTAATGAAGTTTGATTTGAGCATTCATCCCCACCCAAAACAGTCCTAATACATTTTGGGTATGTCTACCAACAGGTACCCTTTTGGCTGTTTTTGTTGTTGATGGTTATGATTCATTTAGCTCAGTGTTTCGTCTTTGCTCAGTAACTAGACGCATTTGAGCTTCAAGGTTTTCACTCGGGTAGGATAACCAAATAGATCTGAAACATGTTTCATAATTTAGTTTCATAGTTCACAGTGGGGTGGAAGTTTCTTGCCTCCTACTGGTAGTGCTGGTGCCAGCAGTGGTAGAATGCCTATGAGGACTAGAAAAGGAGAATAGAGGATTTGAACCTACTGGGGTTAGGCGGGAAGAGGGTACAGGTCTTGCAGTGGATGATCTCCTTGACGATGGGTACATCCTGGGAGAGGGGGGGTGGCACCATGCCCAGGCCAGGCATCATGGGATTCAGTGGGGCGATGCCGGTCATCATCCCAAGGTTGGGGTCGAACTCTAATGCGAGAAAAACAAAACAAAAGACAGTGACTTACTGACAGGGAGGTACCGACTATACACAGCGACATTTTTCTCCCAGCTAGCCTTTGACCGGGCAACGAAGGAGTCCACACTAAATCTTTTATTTTCAATTTTATGCCGTGTATGTTCTTCCCCTGAATGAGTCCTCTGTCAACAGCAGTGACACTCTATGAGCCAATAAATAACACAATATGCAGCCACCCATGAATAAATCACCTGACAAACAACATGCATATT